>PYXC01000771.1:175000-182500 GCA_015244755.2 Tenualosa ilisha
GTAGAGAGAGGTATCAAAGGAAAGAATAGAGGGAGAGAGAGAGAAAAGAGACACATCGGGAGAAACAGAAAGAGGGATAGAAGGAGAGGTAGGCTTTAAGGAGCTGTGTGCATGTATGTGTGTGTGTGTGTGTGTGTGTGTGTGCGTGTGTGTGTGTGTGTGTGTGCGCGTGCGTCTAGCAGTTGCCCAAGACAGTTGTAAAAATGGTCATAGTTGAGAGAGAAACTTCATTTTCAAATGTATCAATGCATAAATGCCTCATTAAGTGATAAAGTGTTGAGTTTAGTGTGTGTGTGGGTATACAGTGATAAAGTGTGGAGTTTGATGTGTGTGTGTGTGTGTGTGTGTGTGTGTGTGTGTGCGTGAGTGTGTGTTGAGTTTGATGCCTACAAAAACCCATTTCTGCAGTGAACTTTAGCTCCAAATGAATCCCATTCCCTGCCTGTGTTCCTGCCTGTGCCCCAGGCCTGGCAATGATCACATGCACAAGGCTCAGGACCTACTCATACTGACGGGGGAAAACAACTGAGACAGAACACACACCCTCACCTTCACTCTCTCTGTGTCTGTGTGTGTGTGTGTGTGTGTGTGTGTGTGTGTGTGTGTGTGTGTGTGTGTGTGTGTGTGTGTGTGTGTGTCGGTAGACAGCTCAACTTGAGACCATAATCAAGATAGGTTACTAGGGAGAGAGTTATAGGTGAAGTACAAGTGTGTGTGAGTGTGTGAGTGTGTGCGTGTGTGTGTGTGTGTGTGTATTTTCGTAGATGCTTATTAAAATTCCACATGCAGCTTAAAGCCCAAAAATACTGCGGTCCGAGAGATCAGTGAAAACTCTCAGATGGGTTGCAAGAAGTATAAGTGTGTGTGTGTGCGCGTGTGTGTGTTTATGTCAGAACAGGGCCATGCAGTGTTAAACAAATGAAGAATAATGATTTTCTCTTCCTCTCTCTTTTTCACACACACACACAGAAATTAAACCAAAAATTTGAGAGCAGGCCTGATATGATGGTACAGACAAACTCTCTCTCTCTCACACACACACACACACACACACAGACAGAAAGAGAGAGAGAGAGAGAGAGGCCAGTGTGACGGTGTGGTCCCCAGTTCATTAGTCAGATTAGAGGCGAGCCAAAGCGGCTTAATTGTGGAAAGCGAGACTGTTTGAAAATGCCCCACAATCCTGCATTAGACTCAAGCCTGACTGGATACACACACATAGAGATAGTGGGAAGAGATGCAATCAGGAGCTTGGCTTTCAAATCCTGCTGGCCTGACTGTGTGTGTGTGTGTGTGTGTGTGTGTGTGTGCGCATTTTCAGTGGTCAATACTACAGACATGCAGGCCCAGGCAAGGTATAGTGGAGGAGTGTTCAGCAAACCATGAAATACGCTTTTAAGAGCACTTACACACACACCCACACCCACACACACCCCCACACACACCCCCACAGAGTCAGGCCAGCAGAATTTACCCCCCCCACACACACGTTTGTGATACACACAATGCTTGTGCACATTGTAATTGCACATACAAATCCTCTTTAAAGCATACACAACGATTACACACACACACACACAATTACACAGGTCCACACACGCATCTACACCTACACTGGTATCTGTGAATCATCTCTTGCATGTTTACAGCTCGTCCAAAATGCAGCAGGCAGACTGCTAACTTGAACTAGGGGACGAGACCACATCACTCCCATACTGACAGCTCTACACTGGCTCCACACTGGGAGGTTTACAACCCAGCATACAGTAGCACTGACAGTTTTAAAGTCTTACATGGGCGTGCTCCGAGCAACACAATGGACATGCCAAGTCCATATGCCCCGTCACAAACGTTGAGATCTGCACCCCAGGGACAGCTGGGTGTCTCATGCTCACGACCCTCCTTGGAAGGGGACCGGGCCTTTAGTGTCTCTGCCCCACATTTCTAGAACAGTCTCCTACTGGAAGTCAGATCTGCATCACCTGTGTCTGTGTTTAAAGTGTATCTGTTTAGACTTGCTTTTAGTTGCCATTGAGTTTGTGGGGACTCCGGGATAGAGGTCCTATATTTGTGTTTGCATTGAGTTTGTGGGGACTCTGGGATAGAGGTCCTATATTTGTGTTTGCATTGAGTTTGTGGGGACTCTGGGATAGAGGTCCTATATGTGTGTGTGTATTGTCTCACACAATCTTATCTGTCAGTACTGGTGTCTTTTTCTTTCTACTGTTTTATTGTAAAGCACTTTGGTTTTAAATGTGCTACACAAATTAGAGTTACTTACTGGTTACTAAAGAGCACACTTAATAGCTATCACACACACACACACACACAGGGGTTAGTACACTTCAACCACAGCCCCCCTCACACACACACACACACGCACACACACACACACACACACACACACCACTTCAGGTGTCGGTACACTTCAACCACAGCCCTCTTCACACACACACACACACAAACACACCACTCCAGGTGTTAGTACACACACACACACACACACACACACACACACACGCACACGCACACACACACACACCACTTCAGGTGTCGGTACACTTCAACCACAGCCCTCTTCACACACACACACACACAAACACACCACTTCAGGTGTTAGTACACTTCAACCACAGCCCTCTTCACACACACACACACACAAACACACCACTCCAGGTGTTAGTACACTTCAACCACAGCCCTCTTCACACACACACACACACAAACACACCACTCCAGGTGTTAGTACACTTCAACCACAGCCCTCTTCACACACACACACACACAAACACACCACTTCAGGTGTTAGTACACTTCAACCACAGCCCTCTTCACACACACACACACACACACACACACACACACACACACACACACACACGCACACACACACCACATTTGAACCCACTGTCACCTCATCATATCTGTTTAATGAATGCATGGATAGATGGATGGATGGATGGATGAATGGATGGATGGATGGTTGGATGAATGGATGGATGAATGGATCGATAGATGGATGGATGGATGGATGAATGAATGGATGAATGGATGAATGGATGAAGGGATGGATAGATGGATGGATGGATGGATGGATGAATGGATGGATGGATGAATGGATGAATGGATGAATGGATGGATGGATGAATGGATGGATGGATCGATAGATGGATGGATGGATGGATGAATGAATGGATGAATGGATGAATGGATGAAGGGATGGATAGATGGATGGATGGATGGATGGATGAATGGATGGATGGATGAATGGATGAATGGATGGATGGATGGATGGATGGAAGGTGCTGACTGCTGTTGTATTGTGGTGTTGAGTGATGCAGTATCAAAGCTCCCAGAATAAATGAATAAAATAAGTGAATTAAAGAAAGAAGGCAATCCTTGTGATGAGGGCACTCCCTCCTTTTGCCAAAGTCAAAGGGGGCAAATTAGTGCAACATATTTATCTGTGAACTTGTTTATTTTAAATTAAATTATCATATCATTCCTTCATTATTAGATTTTGCTGATGACTTTGCCCTCCAAGGGTGTCAGAGTGTCAGGGGATGTCAAGTCGAGGTCCTCATGAGGTTACAGGGCAATAAAGGCAGTGTGTGTGTGTGTGTGTGTGTGTGTGTGTGTGTGTGTGTGTGTGATGCGGACCTTATGGTTTTACAACGTGTCCTAATGAAATTAGGCCCTGGGGACTCACCTCCAATGCCACTACTGAGTCAGGTGTCATCTGTAGGGCGTGTGTGTGTGTGTTTGTGTGTGTGTTTGTTTGCGTGTGTATATGTGTGAGTGAAAAAGAGAGAGAGCGTGTGTGGTAGCGGTATCTCATGTGGGGCAGTGCCACCTGCAGGGTGTGCATACGTGTGTGTGTGTGTGTGTGTGTGTGTGTGTTGGGGTGGCAGTGTCTCAATGATATTGCAACATTAATGTTTTAAAGGTCACACACATCAGGAGCACATACTGCATCCTATTAATGATACGCATTCGATTAACGACATGCAATACGTGCAATATTATGCAAGTGGAGGGTTGCTGGTTCAAGCCCTGACTCCTCCTGACCCTGTGGAAGTGTCCCTGAGCAAGACACTGAGCCCCAAACTGCACCCCATGGGCAGGTTGATACACATGGAAACCGCTGACATCAGTGTTTGAGTGGGGTGAACGACGTTCAAAAGCATTTTGGGTGCTTAGAAGAAAGAAAAAGTAAGGTAAATAATGCTCCATAAATGCTGTCTATTTACCATCTTACTGCAGCGGGGAAAATATGGATCCTTTTGAAAAAACTGCCAACAAAGTTGAGTGATGCTTTCAAATGTTTTGGGAACTTCAGTCCAGTCAGTCTCAGGGTTGTTACCAGGGCACTGAAGTGAAAGGTAGATTCTGGAGAAAGAGGGCCTCAGGGTATAACCCTCACACCTTCCACAGCTGCGTCTCCAAATGTTTCACTGATCCTGGGTCAGTGAAAATGACACTAGAACCTCTTACTCCGCCTTCATCCGGTAGGCAGTTATTTTGCTGGGAGGGTGCCAGAATAATTTGTGTTTGTGTGTGTGGAGTGAGTGTGTATGTGTGTGTGTTGAGTTAGTGTGTGTGCGTGGAGGTGCGTGTGTTGTTTCTATCCAGGGGTCAGCTGGCTTTGCTGCGTGCATCATAAAAGCAGCATACGATATTTAACACCAGTGAAAGAGGAAAGAAAAATGTTTTCCTCCCTTTCTCCCTTTCTCTTTTCTCTCTCATTCTCTCTCTCTCTCTCTCAAACAAACACACACACACACACACACACACACACACACACACACACTTCTAATGCTGTCTGGTCTGGAAGGGACATGTCTGTCAGAGTTCTACATCCTTGTTAGGTGCTGCAGCATCATTAAGTTGACAGCACGTATGGAAGGCTGTGGTGCTACTGCCTACACACAGCTCAACTCCACCACCATAGCCCACACAGACACACACACACACACACACACACTCATTATATATGTAAGCCCTGCAGTATCAAAAAAGAGACTAAGATGAGAGAAGCCACACAAACAAGGTAAACTAAAGTAACACTAAAACACTAACACTAAAGACTAACACAAAGCACTAAAGTAACACTAGAACAGTAACACTAAAGACTAACACTAGAACACTAACACTAAAGTAACACTAAACACTAACACTAAAGATTATCACAAAGCACTAAAGTAACACTAGAACACTAACACTAAAGAACAACACTAAACACTAACACCTAAGACTAACACTAAACACTAAAGTAACACTAGAACAGTAACACTAAAGACTAACACTAGAACACTAACACTAAAGACCAACACTAAACACTAACACTTAAGACTAACACTAAACACTAAAGTAACACTAGAACAGTAACACTAAAGACTAACACTAAACACTAAAGTAACACTAAAACACTAACACTCAAGACTAACTCTAAACACTAACACTAAACTAAATTAACACTAGGCTGGACTAAACTAAAGTAACACTAGAACACTAACACTATAGACTAACACTAAACTACAGTAACACTAGAACACTAACACTCAAGACTAAAAATAAACACTAACACTAAACTAAAGTAACACTAGGCTGGACTAAACTAAACTAAAGTAACACTAGAACACTAACACTAAAGACTAACACTAAACACTAAAGTAATACTAAAACACTAACACTAAAGTAACACTAAAGACCAACACTAAACACTAAAGTAATACTAAAACACTAACACTAAAGTAACACTAAAACACTAACACTAAAGCCTAATACTAAACACTAAAGTAACACTAGAACACTAACACTATAGACTAACACTAAACTAAAGTAACACTAGAACACTAACACTCAAGACTAACTCTAAACACTAACACTAAACTAAAGTAACACTAGGCTGGACTAAATTAAAGTAACACTAGAACACTAACACTAAAGACTAACACTAAACTAAATTAACACTAAAACACTAACACTAAAGACTAACACTAAACACTAAAGTAACACTAAAACACTAACACTAAATATTAACACTAAAGACCAACACTAAAGTAACACTAAAACACTAACACTAAAGCCTAACACTAAACACTAAAGTAACACTAGAACACTAACACCAAAGACTAACACTAAAGTAACACTAGGCTAGTTTGCTGTTTGAGAGGACCTGTGAATATGAGGTTATGGGAAGTGTATGTGTTCCAGGGAGGCATGGGAGGGCAAGTGTGTGCTTGCAGGTGTGTTTATGGGAAGGGTGTGTTTAAGGGTGCACATGTGCGCACACACACGCGCACATACACACACGCGCACACACACACACACACACACACACACACACACGGTTCTGTTCCATCTGCATGTCCTCCATTTTTTCAAACTTTTCTCCTCTCCTCTCCTCTCCTCCCACTTCCCTCCCTCTCTACACTTTTCCTCTCCTCCCTCTCTCCTCCCACGCCTTCACTCATGCCGAGTGGCACTGCTCGAGGAGTGCTTTTGTTCTTGTCATGTCTGTGCGTGTGTGTGTGTGTGTGTCTGTGGTTGGAGAGAGACAGAGAGAGAAAGAGAGAGAGTTGGCTGAGGAGTGTCCATGTACAGGGTGTATATGGTTGGGGATAGAGAGAGATAGTGTGTGTGTGTGTGTGTGTGTGTGTGCGTGCGTGTGTGAGAAAGTGGGCTTGGCGGAGGAGTGTTCGCCGCGGGGGATGCAGGAATGAAAGAGAGCAGAGTCGACAGCAGCCGCCCTGCCCTGACGTACACTCTCTCTCTCTCTCTCTCTCTCACACACACACACACACTTCTTATTTTATCTTTTTTTGTTGTTTTTTTTTTTTTTTGCTGACCCACACTCCCACACACATACGAAAAAAAAAAACACATCTGTACACTCGGTCTTGCCAAGCACAATGATAGACACACACACACACACACACACAGAGCAAGATCTGCCAAGTATGCCTACATCCGAGTGTTCTGTGGTCTCTCCTTCTCTGTCTGTTTTCCTCTGCTGCTTCACTGGGTGGGCTGGGCTGGGATGGGGATGGTGACCCCGGACTGGAGCGCTGCTGGAGCGCTGCTGGGCCTGACGGCCAGCCATACGGTGGCCCTCCACAGCGCCCCAGAACCAGGACACACCCAGAACCAGGACACACCCAGAACCAGGACACAAAGGTCCCCGTGCTTTTTAGCAGCACCACAGCGCAGAGTCAGGAGGTGAAGTTGGGCATGTGTCCTTGCGCACACACACACACACACACACTCCCTGTCTCTCTCTCTCTCACTCAGACACACACACACACACACACACACACACACACAGTCACTTACTTGATCCATCCACCCCCACCTATGTCTCTCTCTCTCTCGCTCGCATACACACACACACACACACACACACACACACACTTGGTCTTGCATGAAAGAGCTTGAGAATAAATGCAGTTTTGAGACTAGCAATTCTTGTAAACATTATGGCTTCAAGATGTTTCTAAG
>PYXC01000771.1:190000-195000 GCA_015244755.2 Tenualosa ilisha
GTTAATGACGGTGTAGCAGAATCTGGCATCAGGTAGAGATCTGGCCAAGATAACCAAGGCCAACTCTCTTCATCAACGATTTTATGATCTTATGATCTGGCTCAAAATCGCAACACAACTGAGAAGGACACAGGACACACAATTGCTAACTTAGCAACGAAGAAAAACAATCTTCATCATAAATACAAGACAAGGTTAGTCCACGGTCAGTAGTGTTAAGCAGTGCAGGTATGCAGTGATAGTGTAGTGAAGCATGAATCAAAGGAATCAAACAAGGAATCAAATTTGGAAAACAAAGCCAACTGCAGGTGTGCAGCACAAGCTTACCAGACATTTTCCGCTCCTGTCTTTTAAAGGGAGTGCTTTAGGTGCGGCCATAACAAGCACCAAAGCCAGAGTAGGTATCAATAGGTGTCAATTCAATTCAATTCAATTCAATTCAATTCATTTCTTCTCCCCTTGGTGGTAAAACCAGCATAAATGCCTTCCAGTGAAAGCACTAAGCTGACAGGAGAGAGAACGCTTCTCTGATCACTCAAGTGAGTATATTAACTTTATCCGCTCTCTCTGCTTAGTAAATGGAGTCTAGTTGGTTATGTTGGAAAGCAAACAGCTCCATATGTAATGTCTGTCCTGCGCTGAATCATCTCTCCCAGCAGAATACTGAGAAAATTCTGCACTTTTCCACCCAGTTACATCTAATTCCTTCATGCACTCCTGGGTCTAAGGGCCTCCGCAGTACGGCTCCAACATTACTTCAGATCTGACAATTTCTTCTGCCTCCACACGCCACTGTCACATGGCACACAGTCAACACAGCGGCCTGGACAATCACCAATGGATTTTCTTGAAAGGTTTCCACCAGATAGACCTGAATCATAACTGGCAGCCAGCGGTGGCAGAGGTCGACTCTGGTGCGTGGGGTTGGATTCGGTTTCAGTTATGTTTCTACAGCGCCTTTTACAATAGTATTGTCTCGTGGCGCTTCACAGAAGGAGCACCCAAGAGCAACAGGGGCAAGAAAAAACTCCCTTATGTTTAGTTAGTCTAAGAAGAAACCTTGGGCAGATCCACGACTCAAGGGGCTAACCCAACTGCCAGGGGTCATGCAGAAAAATTACAATCAGTAGTAACCATGACAGACTACAAGTTGCCTATGGTTTAGCTAAGGTTCATAATAGTTCCAGACTATTATCCCACTTTATACTGGATTGAAAATCGGAATCTAAATGAAGAAGTGAAATGTTTTGTCGGAGCCAGTGTGTGGAGGCCCTAATGAGTGAGGGTGAGGCTCACAGCATAGTGCATTGTGGGTCAATGTGTTTTTGCTTTGTGAGTTTGATGGTATATTATGAGTCTATGTGCAGCTTTGTAGCATAGAATTAGATGGTAAGTGTAGCTGTTTTGCAACACAGAGCTGGTTAGCATATGGATGTGTGTGTGTGTGTGTGTGTGTGTGTGTGTGTGTGTGTGTGTAGTGCGGGCCTAGACTGGGTGGTTTATGCTGTTATGCTGTGGTCCGTATCATCTGAAATCTCCAGTATTAAATCCTGACAGTTGTGGCCTTGTAAAGTTCAAGGGCTTGAGTTTGGTTTCTCACTCTCCCTCTCTCTTTCTGTCTGTCCCCCCCCCCTCAATCTTGATTTCTCCCCCTCTCTTTCTCTCTCCTCTCTCTTTATGTCTGTCTCCCCCCCCCCTCAATCTTGATTTCTCCCCCTCTCTTTCTCTCTCCTTCTCTCTTTCTGTCTGTCCCCCCCCCTCAATCTTGATTTCTCCCCCTCTCTTTCTCTCTCCTTCTCTCTTTCTGTCTGTCCCCCCCCCCTCAATCTTGATTTCTCCCCCTCTCTTTCTCTCTCCCTCTCTCTCTGTCAATCTCTTCCACTCAATGCCTCCATCATGCTAGATTTCATATCCTTCTGTTTTCTCTTCATCACCCCCTGTTCATCTCTCTCTCTTCTTCTCTCTCTCCCTCAATCCTTTCCTCCCTTCCTCTTATCATTTTTACCCAGCATGTCATTCCTCACCCTCCCTCCCTCTCCCGCCCCACCTCTCTCTCTTTTTCTTTCTCTCTCTCTCTCTCTCTCTCTCTCCTTTCCATCTCTCCTCACATCTGCTTAAAACAGAGCAGAAGGGTAAGCGTCTGAGAGCACGTCTGAGAGTGTCTCATATTCATGAGCGGAGACGTGTCTCAGGCAGCACCTGTCATCTTTGGAGCTGCTAAGCCCTTTAAGCGTCCAAGCCGCCGTCAGGGGAGAAAATCCTACAGCATTAGTCCCATTGAGTCTCCAGCATACAGCACAGTACAGTACAGCACAGCACAGCACAGTACAGCAGGCCCTGATTCAATTACAGACAGTAAGAGAGTGCATTACGTGTGGGGGCGGAGAGGCAGGGGGATCCACCCTTCAACACAGCAATCAGTGGGCCATTATGTAAACACACACTCACACACGTGCACACACACTCACACAGGGCCAACACAACACAACTCTGACCTTTTGAGATGAATTCAAAAATAAAACAATGAAAAGAATACATGAGAAAAAAGGAAAGAGGGGAAGGCTCTGAGGATGGAGGGATAGGAGGAGAGAGGGGAGAGAAACTGAAGAGAGAGAGGGGAGAGGGGAGAGAGAGAGGGAAGAGAAAATGGAGAGGAAGGAGAGGGGAGAGGAGAAAGAAAGAGAGAAAAGAGGACAGGAGAGGAGAGGGGAGGAGATGAAAGGAGAGGAGAGGGGAAGAGAGGAGAGGAGAGGAGATGAAAGGAGAGGAGAAGGGAAGAGAGGAGAGGAGATGAAAGGAGAGGAGAGGAGATGAAAGGAGAGGAGAGGGGAAGAGAGGAGAGGAGAGGAGAGGGGAAGAAAGGAGAGGAGAGGAGAGGAGATGAAAGGAGAGGAGAGGGGAAGAGAAGAGAGGAGAGGAGAGGAGAGGAGAGGAGATGAAAGGAGAGGAGAGGGGAAGAGAGGAGAGGAGAGGAGAGGAGAAGAGAGGAGAGGAGAGGGGAAGAGAGGAGAGGAGAGGAGAGGAGAGGAGAGGGGAAGAGAAGAGAGCAGAGGAGGCTAAAAAATGCAAAGGAGAATGTTGGCTCTTCTGTATCTTTTCTTCAGTAGGACAAAATGGCTTCACTTGGATTTGGCATGAGTAAGCAGGCAGGCGTGTGTCTGTGTGTGTGTGTGTGTGTGTGTGTGTGTGTGTGTGTGTGTGGCATCATCATCACGGAGCAGTGGATCACACCCATAAATTACTCGTTCATACACCTTCACAGAGGCAATTAAAATGCAAAGCACAGCCTCTTAACCATCCCGCAGGACACAATGCATATTTCCACTTCTTTCTGGCCTGAAAATCCCCTTCTCTCTCCCTCTCTCTCTCTCTCTCTATCTCTCTCTCTCTCTCCATCCCCCCAACCCAGCTCCTCCCCTCCTCTCGCACACACACTGCATTTCTATTTCTGATGGCCCATTTCTTTAGTAGTCTGTGCCCTATCTGCGCCCCCTCCTGTAACTCTTAAAAACACAGTCAATCTGAATTAGGGCAGGGGAGTCTTTCCACTGTAACTCTTAAAAACACAGTCAATCTGAATTGGGGCAGGGGAGTCTTTCCACTGTAACTCTTAAACACACAGTCAATCTGAATTGGGGCAGGGGAGTCTTTCCACTGTAACTCTTAAACACACAGTCAATCTGAATTGGGGCAGGGGAGTCTTTCCACTGTAACTCTTAAAAACACAGTCAATCTGAATTGGGGCAGGGGAGCTTCTCCACTGTTATGGCAGAGAGCAGAGCTCTCTTATGTGTTCCTCACACATAACATTTCAGTTTTATTCAACTAGACAAGTGTGTGTGTGTTTGTGTGTGTGTGCCTGGATGCGGTGGGTGTGCGTGTGTATGTAGTGAAGAGAAGGGGTCTTTTTCTGGCAAATTGAGTGAGTCTTGTGTTGTTTCCATAGAAACCCGCAGGACTGAGGCAGGAGTTTCCTTTCTCCAGGTGCAGAAAAGTGCTTTTGATATTAAAGTCAGATGGAAACCCAGACAGATAAAACACCGCAGAGAGGGGAAAAAAGTTTGAAATTGTGTGCCTGACATCTGTGTGTGTGTGAGTGTGTGTGTCTAGGTGAAAAAACTGAAATGCCTGCACCTACAGCGCTCTTTGAATGTCCACCCACCAGACACACACACACACTCACACACACACACACACCCACACACAGAAAGACTTTCTGTTTCTTTGACCCGAATCTGACTGCTTTTTGGAAGGGCACCAAGCCAAGCCAGGCTGGCAACGTTGAGCTGGTCTCCTTGAGAACAAAGCAGAAACGTGCTCAGAGGTACACACAGACACACACACTGACAGAGCAAGGAGAAGAGCTCTACAGCGCTCACACCACCACTCACACAACACACACACACACACACACACCAAAATCCAGAGGTGATGAACATATTTTAAAAAATACATGGGAGACACACACACACACACACACACACACACACACACACACACACACTTGCTCCTCATCGTGATCTTTGTCCCTCATCTTCCTCATCACCATAATCACCATCAGCATCATCACCACTACCACCACCATCATAATCACTATCACCTTCATCATCATCACCGCAACCATCATCTTCATCACTATAATTATGACTCCAGGAAGGAGCAGTAGACAATTATTTGTTAATTATGTGTGAAGTCGCTCCAAACTAATAATGTTGCAGGTGCTCTGTGCATGCTAACTCAAGAGTCAAATTAGCACACAATTAGCACACTGAAAAATCACATGGTCACCATTACACACAGTAAGTAAAGTACTGTGTGTCCCTAGTATCGATTATTAGGCTTTACAAATGCATTACAGCCATTGATGAATGTGTATGGGTTAATGCCTTATGAATATATGAATGCTGGGTTAATAGAAAGTGCTACCAGTGCACCAGTGTTCACCAGAGTTTGTGTGTGTGTGTGTGTGTGTGTGTGTGTGTTTTAGTAAAACATTTCCT
>PYXC01000771.1:197500-200000 GCA_015244755.2 Tenualosa ilisha
TAGTTTATGTTCTGACTGCTAACCCTCCCATCGAAGTCCTAGTACCACCTATGCTGTTATCTCAGTCTATAATCTGAGTCCTACTCCTCCCGTGCTGTAGTTTTAGAATATAATCTGAGTCCTAGTCCACACCTTGCTGTAATCTTAATCTATAATCTGAGCCCTAGATCATACATTGATGTAATCTTAATCTATAATCTGAGCCCTAGATCATACATTGATGTAATCTTAATCTATAATCTGAGTCCCCCCCTATTTCCCCCGTGCTGTTGAGGGGGAATCTAAAGCTATGGGGAGTGGAAGTGCTGGGTGGATGAAGGGGAAAGGAAGTCTTAGACTCGGATGGATGGATGAAGCCCCAGTGAATTATTCATTATCTTATGGTAACATGCCAACTGGCAGAGAGAGAAGTTGGGAGAGAGAGAAGAGAAGGAGGGAGAGAGAGATAAAAAAGGAGAAGGAGAGAAAGAAAGAAAGAGAGTGTGTGGGAGAGAGACATAGAAAGAGAGAGATAAAAAGGGAGAAGGAGGGAGACTGTGAGAGAAAGAGAGAGAGAGAGAGAGAGAGAAGGAGGGAGGTTTATGAAAAGTAAACAGTAGCGAGCGTCAAATAGTATGAGTTTGTGTGTGTGTGTGTGTGTGTATATGTGTGTGTGTGTACGTGTGTGTGTGTGTGTGTGTGTGTATGTGCGCATTTGTGAGTGAGTGAGTCAAAAATGAGCTCAGACGGGAGGATGAGTGACTAAGGAAAATGAGGGGAAATAGGAAGAGAGGTGTAAAGAGAGAAAGACAGAGAGAGAGAAAGAGAAAGTGAAAGAGGAAGAGGGGTGTAAAGAGAGAAAGACACAGAAAGAGAGAGAGAGTGAGTGTGTGTATCTTGTGGCATGCAGATTAGAGGTGTCGCCTCGTGGTCCCCAGGGCTTGCTACGGTAAGCTCATTAGGACATAAAGCAGTGGTCGTAAAGGAGAGCGTGTCAGCACAAGAACACGGAGGCCAGGCAGGGGGGCCTAATCAGTCTGGCCAGCGGTGTGAGGGTTTAAGTGGTGTCGACTCGGGGAAGTGACAGCTGTGTAAATCAAGGACCCCACCAACCCCGGCCAAGCGTAGGCGGCTAAAGCAGTGCCTGATTTGAATTCTGCCTAGGGCCCACAGAGTCCACTGCACTGTGCCAGCGTGGACTGGAGTTGTTAAAGTCAGACCAAGCAGAGGTGTCTACAGCAGTGCCTGATTTCCTATTCCACCCTAGTATCCACAGACTCCCAGTGCATAGTGACCACCAGGGGCCTGGTCCTCGCTGTCAGACCAAAGATAGGTGTCTACAGCAGTGCCGGATTTCCTATTCCACCTGCATCCACAGACTCCCAGTGCGTAGTGACCACCAGGGGCCTGGTCCTCGCTGTCAGACCAAGTATAGGTATCTACAGCAATGCCTGTGTTACTTTTCGGCCCATGAGCCAGGGCTCAGAAGTCTTACCTAAAGCCAACTCTAGACGTGGCCACCATCATCGGAGACCTCTTGCAACTCAATAACTACTGCCTGTGGCAGGAATCTGTCTAAACTGCCATACCACCGAAGGCAGGGCAAATTCAACTGAACTCAGTTTCAATTTCACCCACACACACACACACACACACACACACATAAAAATACATCTTTCCAATCACAAAGCTCACAATATGCTGGTGAAGGCAGTCATCTTGACTACACTGGTAGACTGTGAAAAAACATGGCTGCTGGTTGTGGATGACGGATCAGCAGCTCTCTGTAAACCACACACACACACACACACACACACACACACACACACACACACACACAGCTCCAATTCTCTTTATCTGCATAGGGTAATTCAAAGGATTAAAAAGTGCTGTTACACCCTCACCTGCGATGGTGTGTGTGTGTGCCCCCGTGTCAGAAGATGCCCTTGATAAGCGTGTGTTTGCTCAACAAACAGCGTACAATAATGAAACATGCTGCTCATAAACAATCTGGTGTGTGTGTGTGTGTGTGTGTGTGTGTGTGTGTGTGTGTCATGGTACAGGCACCAGTGATAGCAGTAAAAATTAGAGAGAGGCTGCATCAGCAGGAGATTGTAATAGTTTTTATGGTAATGCTATCTGGTTTCAGACACCAGCCATCTCCCCCTGTGAGTGTGAGAGGATAGGAGAGGAGAGGAGAGGAGAGGAGAGGAGGACAGGGGAAGAGGAGAAGAGAGGAGGAGAGATGAGAGGAGAGAGAGGACCAGTGGAGGAGGCCCATACTTTGTGCACCAGGGATTCATGCTTCATTAACCAATCGGCTCTCAGTGCTGGAATGCCCTGAAGTTATGGGGGGAAGTCATGCAGTCTCTCTCTCTCTCTCTCTCTCTCTCTCTCCAGTCTTACCTTACTCTCTTCCCTTTTTTCCTAAACACTTCCTCTCATGTCTTCCAGAGGTGTTTTTTTTTATGTCGGTGTGTATTTATTTATTGATACATACTCGAGGGCCTTCCCACAGTCC
>PYXC01000771.1:210000-212500 GCA_015244755.2 Tenualosa ilisha
GAACATCAAAACTTTGCATCTGATGCATCTGTGCTCTTTGCCCCTGGAGTGGAGAAGGTTCTAGTGTGTTCTTGTGTGTTTGTGGCTAACTGAAACACGAGGCCTGTTTTGGGAGAGCACTTCTGTTATTAGGAGTCCAGTTCATATAGCTCATTTAATATCAAATTAAAGAAATGGCTATTTGACAACCAAATCTGTCAGCATTAGTATATGCGTTCACAAGAGTGTGTGTTGGTGTGTGGGCGTCTATGATTGTGTGTGGGTGTGTGTGATTGTGTGTGGGTTGGTGTTTTGTGTGTGTGTGTGTTTGGGTGTGTGTGGGGGGGTGTTTTACAGACAGATATTTGTAATGTGTGTGTGTGTGGGCGGGCGTGTTGGTGTGTGGGTGGGAGGGTATGTGTTCTTGTGTGTGTGTGTGTGTGTATACAGACATACGTTATATAATGTATCTGTTTTATATATTGTAGTGCTATTTTTCTGTGTAATTTCCTGATTTAATTCCCTGCTACCCTTGGTGTGCGTCATTGGCAGGGGCACTACCAATGGAAATGAGGCTTTTGGCTGTAATTGGGTGCATTTACATTTTACTTCTAAACTGTCCCTTAATGTACATTGTCCCTCTATAACAAATAAAGGCATTGAATACACCTGTGGATGTTTGGCTCTATGGCCTGTCTGAGTCTTTAAACAGAGGACTGTGGATGTTTGAGTCTATGTCCTGTCTGAGTGTGTGTGTATGTCAGTGATTACAGACAGTTACACTAGTGTGTGTGTGAATGAGTGTGTGTGAGTGTGAGTGTGAGTGTGTGTGTGTGTGTGTGTGTGTGTGTGTGTGTGTGTGTGTGTCAGTCAGTGATTGCAGTGTGTGTGTGTCAGTGGTTACAGACAGTTACACTAGTGTGTGTGTGTGAGTGTGTGTGTGTGTGTCAGTGATTGCAGTGTGTGTGTGTCAGTGGTTAGAGACAGTTACACCAGCTAGACACCAGTGATTTTACAGTGGTGCAAAGATACCAGCAGCACCAGCAGGCACACGCACACACACACACACACAGGGAGTGTTAGTCTGTTTGGATGAGATCTCTCCTCTCCCCTCTCAGGAGTCTGCACCAGCAGGCACACACACACACACACACACACACACACACACACACACACACACACACACACACACCACACACACACACACACAGGGAGTGTTAGTCTGCTTGAATGAGCTCTCTCCTCTCCACCTCTCAGGAGTCTGCCCTGCCCTGCTTGTCTGCTGGTTCTGATAAGCCTCTCAGAATGATACGCTACCAGGGCACTCTGGAGTGAGTGTGTGTGTGTGTGTGTGTGTGTGTGTGTGTGTTTGTGTGTGTGTGTGTGTGTGTGGGGGGGGGGGGGGGGGGGGGGGTGTTGCTTGCTGGAATGGCTAGCCCTGGCTTTGCATGTGTCATTTTTTTTTTTTTCCCAAATGCCAGCAGACAGGATTGATTCTTCCGAGAGTAACTCTCACCACTAACTCACTAACTCTTTCAAGTGATTATTCTGTGTGTGTGTGTGTGTGTGTGTGTGTGTGTACACAACTCCACAGTTGCATCTTGGCTCTGACATCAGCTGCTCAGTCGGGCCACAGGCACTACAAACCATCCATCCAGTTCATAGCTCATCACAGTGAGTAAAACACTGGTGCACACACACACACACACACACACACACACACACACACACACACACCACACACACAATCCATCCAGCACACACCTCATCACTCAGTTAAAAACAATACTGCACACTCAAAAAAAAACACACACAGGCCACTGTGTGTGTGTGTGTGTGTGTGTGTCACCACCTCACCTCTGTCTTACCAGCCACTGCAGGCCAAACTAAGGCAGTCACCACTTCTTGTGTGTGTCTGGCTGTGAGGGAGAGAGTGTTTAAAAATGCTTCAGTTAGGGGAAAGGTAAGCTTGCTTTATTGTGCTTTTGACTGTGTGTGTGTGTGTGTGTGTGTGTGTGTTAAAATGGGGAGTTCATTACATAGATCACAGTGAAAAGTTCACTATCTCTTCTTTGGTTACGTTGGTCTCTTCTTCAGTGGACCTGACAGCTGCTATTGGTCAGTGAGTAACATATCTTTCCTTTCTCTCTCTCTCTCTCTCTCTCTCTCTCTCTCTCTCTCTCTCTGCTATCCATTTCCCTCCCCTCCTCTCTTCTCCTCTCCCTCCCTCACACAAATCCCTCCCTTTAACCACCACACTTTCTCTTCTGCTCCCGAGGAAACTTAATTCTCCCTTTCTTTCATTTTCCTCCATGCTATCCATCTCTCTCGTCTCTCTCTCTCTCTCTCTCTCTCTCCCCTTCTCTCTTTCACTCACACAATGCTCTAAACCCCAACTCTTTTTCTCTTCTGGCTGGTGAAAACTCATCCCTTTTAACCCTCCCCTCTCTCTATCTCTCTCTCTCTCTCCCTCACGTCTTCTTCTCAGCTATCTATTTTCTGTTTTTCTACTCTTTCCCCT
>PYXC01000771.1:220000-232500 GCA_015244755.2 Tenualosa ilisha
TGTGGTATATTGAGTCTTCTATACGGATAGTTTCAGTCCTTGTTTATGATGTTTGGTTGAATAATGTCCAGTGCTGGTATATATTGCCCAATATAGCAGGACTGGGATGGCACTACATTCTATACTGCTGTGATTCTGATTCAAAAGTTACGTTGGCCACGTTTGTGCTGAAGTAGATCTCTTGGCAGAGGAATTGACGTTTAGGAATAAATCGCTACATTTCTTGTTGCTATGGCTCAGTCTAATGACACTGAGCTAGGTGTGTGGAGAAAAAAGCAATAAGCCCCTTGAGTCCACTCTATACCGTGAAAATAGCACAGCCACGGCATTCAACTTTGCTCTGCTCACCTCACCCCTCAGCTGTGCTATATGCATGGTATAGGACAGCCTCTCGGGGCTTACTGCTCAAAAATATGAAGCGGAGTGGTGTTCCATACTGAGTCATATATGAAGTGGAGTGGTGTTCTATATAGAGTCATACATGAAGTGACGTGGTGTCCTATACTGAGTCATATATGAAGCGGAGTGGTGTTCTATATAGAGTCATACATGAAGTGAAGTGGTGTTCCATACTGAGTCATATATGAAGTGGAGTGGTGTTCTATATAGTCATATATGAAGTGGAGTGGTGTTCCATACTGAGTCATATATGAAGTGGAGTGGTGTTCTATATAGTCATATATGAAGTGGAGTGGTGTCCTATAGAGAGTCATATATGAAGTGGAGTGGTGTTCTATATAGTCATATATGAAGTGGAGTGGTGTCCTATAGAGAGTCATATATGAAGTGACGTGGTGTCCTATACTGAGTCATATATGAAGTGGAGTGGTGTTCTATATAGAGTCATATATGAAGTGGAGTGGTGTTCTATATAGAGTCATACATGAAGTGACGTGGTGTCCTATACTGAGTCATATATGAAGCGGAGTGGTGTTCTATATAGAGTCATACATGAAGTGAAGTGGTGTTCCATACTGAGTCATATATGAAGTGGAGTGGTGTTCTATATAGTCATATATGAAGTGGAGTGGTGTTCTATATAGTCATATATGAAGTGGAGTGGTGTTCCATACTGAGTCATATATGAAGTGGAGTGGTGTTCTATATAGTCATATATGAAGTGGAGTGGTGTTCTATATAGTCATATATGAAGTGGAGTGGTGTTCTATAGAGAGTCATATATGAAGTGGAGTGGTGTTCTATAGAGAGTCATATATGAAGTGGAGTGGTGTTCTATATAGTCATATATGAAGTGGAGTGGTGTCCTATAGAGAGTCATATATGAAGTGGAGTGGTGTTCTATATAGTCATATATGAAGTGGAGTGGTGTCCTATAGAGAGTCATATATGAAGTGGAGTGGTGTTCTATATAGTCATATATGAAGTGGAGTGGTGTCCTATAGAGAGTCATATATGTGGAGTGGTGTTCTATATAGTCATATATGAAGTGGAGTGGTGTCCTATAGAGAGTCATATATGAAGTGGAGTGGTGTTCTATATAGTCATATATGAAGCAGTGCTGTAAATCAATTAAAAAATATATCTACTTAATCACAATAGAACACAGGTTGTCTATGACAGGGGTGACCGACCACAGGAGTTTTTTTAACCCAGGTGCACAATTCTGCACACTCCCCCTCGCTTCAAATCTACTGTACTATGGCCTTTCCCTTGCACTCTCATTCAACATGTCTATCAGCTCTTTTATAAACAGATTATAAAGCACATACAAGCTATGTTTATAAATGCCATATTATGAAGCATCTACAAGCTATGTTTATAAATGCCATATTATGAAGCACATACAAGCTATGTTTATGAATGCCATATTGTGAAGAATCTACAACTAATGTTCATCATGCTGCTTGTATTCAGTATCAGTGATCTTTGGCATTGCTAAGTCATCATCGTTTTCCGGTTATGGTTCTGTGTCGAGTGTGTCATCTTAACACACTTCATCAAACTGCTTTGAGTGCAGTAGAGTCTAGCAAATTTCTTCGCCATGATTTCATTTTGTTAACATTGCTGTTAAAAGACACACTGCATATTTCAACAACCTAGAAAATGTATCAGAACTATTTCCAAGGTTTCTGGGCAGTCAGTTTATGTTCTGTAAACAAGCAATCTTCTCATAAGTGTCTACAAAGTACTGCCTGCTGACAAAGTGCTGAACATTATTGAAAGATAGGAGGCGTAAAATCGGGAAGTCCTGCCACTGAATTCAAAACAATGTTTTAAATTATGTACAAAGTCTATACAGTGGACTAGCATGTTGCTAAAAGTACTTACAGTGAGCCACTAAAATACACCTGCAAACAAAACGAGTGGACGCGCTCAACCAATCACAGTCCTTGCAGTGTGTGTAGGTGTGGAGGGTGCTGGCAGGTAGTGCACCTGCATGATTAATTTGCATAAAAAAAAGAAACAAAAAAAACTTGTTAAAATGTTTACATGAAAGACGTGTTAAACGCGTTAACACCGACAGCACTAAGATGAAGTGGTGTGGTGTTGTATATTGAGTCATATATGAGTCAGATCAGTGTTGTGTATGAGCCAGATCTTGGCCAGATGCCTGCCAGATTCCGGGTGTGATCAGTGTTGTGTATGAGCCAGATGTTGACCAGATGTCAGCCAGAGTCCGGGTGTGATCAGTGTTCCTGAATGGGAGTCTGTTTAAGCATCGCTGCAGTCTGGCAGTCGAGAGCACAACATCTCCAGGCACCACCGTCGCCACAGCGCTCAATTATGCAAGCAGTGTCGCATCACTGCACACAAACAAGCCTTTTGTCTCTCGCCGCCATTCCGCCAACGTGGAACCTGCAAACCCCCACCAAGATTCCCAGCGCACGGGAGATCCATCTGCATTTCCATTCATCGCTCATTCATTTGCTAAGCACTTCTAGCCAAAGAGACTCAGCCAACTGTACAGCTCAGGGTATTAGCAGGATAACAGAAATTGACACCCGGACCTTGAGTAGAGGAGAGTACGAGACACCTGGACCCAGCACCTGCTTCACCACCCAGTTTATCTACCTTAGAGCAAGGGAGGCACTTCTTTTGGTTTTGTGCCCGATAGGTAGCGAACCCCGCAACCTTGCCGCTGGAATCAGTCTTGCAGATGAGATGGAAAGGAAGAATAATTCCAGATTCCATAAACAGAAGCATGGAAGTCTCAATAACCATAAACAGAATTCCATAAAAATAAGCTTGGAACACTGGAAGGCTGACATCAGTGCGCTGAAATAGACACACAGGGTGGCGCTGCAGTAAACTGAAGCCACCTTGCCTACCCTGCTGAACCACAGTAAGATTGATACATCAGAGGTGAGATGTTTAGATGCTAAGGCAGCTACAGAAATAGTTATATTTATACTGGGCCAGGTTAGCACCGCCTTGTGCTTCCACTCAATTTCTTTTAGCTCCACCACTGCGTCGGGGAGACAGGCGTAAGCTTCAGTTCACACCGTCTCTGAGCTGGGATGGGCAAATTAGCCAACAGAGGGAGAGCTGGTTGACGGGTATTATAACACGCATTCAGCTATAAGAATATTTCAAAATGCATATGGTTATAAGGGTATTATAACACATTCAGCTATAAGGGTAAAACAACACGCATTTGGCTATAAGGGTAAAACAACACGCATTCGGCTATAAGGACATTTCATAACGCGTACGGTTATAAGGGTATTATAACACACATTCGGCTATAAGATATTTCAAAATGCATATGGTTATAAGGGTATTATAACACATTCAGCTATAAGGGTAAAACAACACGCATTCGGCTATAAGGGTAAAACAACACGCATTCGGCTACAAGGACATTTCATAACGCGTACGGTTATAAGGGTATTATAACACACATTCGGCTATAAGGATATTTTAAGATGCATATGGCTATGAGGATATTATGATATGCATACAGCTATTGGTGCTACAGCAACGGACTAGGAGGAGGGAATCCACCTATCCTAATAAGAATAGAGGGATGATTAAACCAGACAGATAACGAGTGTGGAGCGAGGGATGAAGAGAAAAGAGGTTGACAGGGAAGTCAGAATGAACTACCCTGCAGAAGAATGGACGAGAAGGGGGGGTGGGGGTGCAGGGATGGGGGCTGGTGCAGGGAGGCAATGCAGTGAAGTGTGTGTGTGTGTATGTATGTGTACATATACATGTGCACAAAGAGGCAATGCAGTGGTGTGTGTGTGTGTGTGTGTGTCCACAGACAGTCAAAGCAGAGGGAAGAAACAGAGAGAGAGAGAGAGAGAAATGGACCGCAACAAAAGGCGGCAAATGAGAAGCAAAAAAAGGACAAAATGCAGAAGAGCATCTGGAAGAGAGTCTCTCCTGGGTGACTTTGAGGAGAAATCTGTGTGTGTGAGTGTGTGTGTGTGTGTGTGTGTGTGTGTAACAGAGAGAAGAAATCTCCATGGATGTGTTCAGCAGCCAGCTCTGCAGCCAGGATGACAGCCACGCAATGGAAATAAATGAAGCCACAAAACTCTCAAAAAAAAAGGAAAACAGTAGTGTGTGTGTGTGTGTGTTTGGATGTTTGTATGTGTGTGTTTTTTATTTATTAATTTACTTTTTTGTGCTATGCTGATGTGTGTGGATTGAAAGTGTGTTTGCATGAACAGTATGTATGCGTGCATGTATATTGTATGCTTGTGTGTGTGTGTGTGTGTGTGCGTTCTTGCTACTATGCTGATGTGTGTGGGTTGCAAGTGTGTTTGCATGAACAGTATGATGCATGCATGTAGATTGTATGCTTGTGTGTGTGTGTCAAGACCTGCCTATAAGTGTGTGTGTGTGTGTGTGTGTGTGTGTGTGTGTGTGTGTGTGTGTGTGTGTGTGTGATCGTGGATGCGTGTTGAATGGCAAGGCCACTCTTGGCAGATTCAGCCGAGACTGCAGTGAGAGAGAGAGAGAGAAAGGGAGAGGAAGGGAGAAAGACAGAGAGAAAGAGAGAGACAGAGGGAGGGGGAGAGAGAGAGAGAGAGAGCACACTCACACATGCTGATTGATGGGCTCAGCGATGGCCGTTAAATATTGGGAGATTTACACGAGGACTGATGAACCGATCATCTCTCTCACCAGAGATACAGTGTAAATCCCCAACACACACACACACACACACACACACACACACACACAGAGCCCACTGAGGTAGCAGACAGAGAATGAACGAGGCAGAGAGGGAAAGTGGAAAGGGTGGAAGTGGTGCACAGAAGAAGGGGTAAAAGATAAGAGGCAAAGAGAGAGAGAGAGAAAAGAGGAAGAGAGAAAAGACTGGAAGAAAGAGGAAGAAAGAAGTAGGAGGTGTTAAAACAGTGTGAGCATGAAAATAAAAGCACAAGGAAGAAAAGAAAGAGAAGAGAAAGATAAGTGAAGACAGATGAGGGAATAGAGAAATGAGATTGAGACTGGAGCCAGTCAGAAACTCTAAAAAGGACAATGAGAGCGAGACTGGAGACAGTCAGAAAGTCTAAAAGGACAAAAATATTTCTGTAGAATATTCCCTTCCCCTCTTTTCCATCTCTTCTGACTCTCTATTTCTTGGCACCCCTTTTTTTCCATTTCTCCCTCCCCCACCCCCTTCTCCACCCCCCACCCCCCCCTTTCTGGGCAGTACACAATTATAACTCATGCTGCCTGCAACAACATGCCATAAGCCTTGTGCTAATTGAATTAGACTGTTCAGACTACAACAGTCATCTCACTGATTGGGACACTGGAGCAATGACACACCGCTATGACTGAGAAACACAAACACACACACACACACACACACACACACACCATTCGTGGATCGCACACAAGACAATACACATATCCCCAAAATAAGTGAATTCCTAAAATAAACACACAATACACTTTTCTATCACACATACACATAGACACTTACAGACACACACACACACACACACACACACACACACACACACACACACACATCACTCATGATTGTGTTCATTGGAGTTGACATGCAAAGTTGACCACCTTTAATCTGGAGCTGTTGGCATTTTCTCAACAGAAGGTTGGGTCTTCCGTCATACACACCACACACACACACACACACCAATCGGAAGGTTGGGTCTCGGCCTGTAATGACATCTGCAAAGGGTTATTCATGGGTCACTCATTTCCACGGCAACCTAGAAGCTTTCGCTGGCAGCAATCCCATAATAGCCCCTGTTGCACTGGCCAATAGCACGCCCTGGCCTCAGGGAAAGGACTTACTCACTTCTGTAGGGACAAATACACACACACACACACACACACACACACACACACACACACACACTCACTCTCTCTCTCTCTCACTCACTCACACACACACACACATACACAAACTCACTCACTCTCCCTCTCTCTCTCACACACACACACTCACACACACACACTCTCACACTCACACACTCTCTCTTCTCACACACACAACACACACCACACACACACACGTACAGGGAAGAGTGACTCAACTCATATTCACCAGTCATATTCACACACAGTCATACTTACATACAAAAACAATGGAACCAACAAAATAATACATACAAACAGAAATTGCATTCAACACACACACACACACGCTCTCTCTCTCACACAGACAACACACACACACACTCCTCTCACACATACACACACACACAGACACACACACACACACACTCTCTCTCTCCACACACATACACACACACACACAGACACACAAGCTCCCCACGTTTCTCACTGAGAGCCCTGGGTTGTGTGTCAATGCCATTTGGTGACGGTTGACATTTAATGTGTGTGACCCTCTTTGGCTACCATCGTCCATCAAGCCACTAGGATGTCACATGACCTCGCCCTTGTCACATGACCTTGACGGTGTCAAGGTTTAACTGGGCTTCTGCTGAGAGTCCCCCAGCAGCCTTAGACCTTTACGACCTCCCATTACGACCTCCCCCAACCCACCACCACACACACACACACACACACACAGCACTGGGCACTCCCAATAAACATCAGACGCAGTGACACAAAAGAAACACAGCTTTATGACATGCTGATACTAATCGCCACCAGAAATCTCTCTCTGTCACACACACTCTCTCTCTCTGTCACACACACTCTCTCTCTCTGTCACACACACTCTCTCTCTCTGTCACACACACTCTCTCTCTCTGTCACACACACTCTCTCTCTCTGTCACACACACTCTCTCTCTCTGTCACACACACTCTCTCTCTCTGTCACACACACTCTCTCTCTCTGTCACACACACTCTCTCTCTCTGTCACACACACTCTCTCTCTCTGTCACACACACTCTCTCTCTCTCCCGTGTCCACACACAGTAAACAGCAGTCCCCCCAGTGCTAACATATCCGCATCTCTATCCAGAGCAGAGGTTAGGACTACAGATAAAGATGACAGGCACACAGCACCTGGCTGCATATATCTTCTTCTGAGACCCACACACACACCACAAACCTTCTTCTGTGACCCTCCACCCCCCACACACACACACACACACACCTTCTTCTGAGAGCCTAAAGCAGTCATATTTATACATCAATGAGACCTACAACCCCTACCTAATTCACCTCTGCAGATATTTTGCTGTCTTATCTTTCACAGAGAGAAGGAGAGAGAAAGAGAGAATATGTGTGTGTGTGTGTGTGTGTGTGTGTGTGTGTGTGGAGAGAGAGAGAGAAAGAGAAATGTTGATAAAGGCATAACTCTACACAGATAACTAGAAAGCAGCTGCAACAACACGCTGAACATTTAACACAGTTCACGAGGTGGTGGGGTGAGGTGGAGTATCTCATCATACACACACACACACACACCTCAGCCTTCTTTTTCCCCTGTTTCATTGCCCCATTTTTTCAGTAATATGACGTCCCCCTCCCACTCTCTCTTTCTCACTCACTCTCTCTTTCTCCCTCTCTCTCTCTCCCTCTCCCCCTCTCTCCCTCTCTCCCCTTCTCCCTCCCTCCCTCCCTCTCTGCCCTTCTCCCTCCCTCTCCCTCCCTCCCTCCCTCCCTCTTGGCCCCTCTCCCTCCCTCTCCCCCTCTCTCTCTTCCTCTCCCTCCCTCCCTCTCTCCCTCCCTGCCCTTCTCCCTCCCTCTCCCCCTCTCTCATCCTTCTTATTATTATGCTGCAGTACTGCGTCACAGCAGAGCCAGAGGGAAGCATCCTCACTGATCTGTCTCAGAGAGAGAGACAGAGAGAGACAGAGAGAGAGAGAGAGAGAGAGAGAGATAGAGAGAGAGAGAGGTACAGAGAGATAGAGATAGATAGATAGAGAGAGAGTGAGAGAGAGAGAAAAAATTGCATAATGAAATTAAGTAAGGAGGCCTGGAGAAGTAGGGGAGTGAGATGAAGGAAGAGAGGAGACAAAGAGGAAAGAGAAAAGAAATAAACAGACACAAGAAAAAGAAAAAGGAAGAGAAAAGAAATAAACAGACACAGAAAAAGGGAAAGGAGGAGAAAAGAAATAAACAGACACAGAAAAGGGAAAGGATTACAATAGTTAAGGGGTAAGAAGTTAAGGGTGACTGAGGGAGAGATGGAAAAAAGCAGGTCACTCTCACAACTACACCTACAAGAAAAGACTATCAGAGAATAGCTGTGTGTGTGTGTGTGTACAGATTGCCCTGCAAGTCACTTTCACAGAAAAGAAGGATGGAAGGGAGAGAAAAGACAAAATAGGAATAGTGTGTGTGTGTGTGTGTGTGTGTGTGTGTGTGTGCACCTCCCCCAGACTGGCCAGTAATTCCCTCTCTCAGGATCCTTTCCTCCAGACCCACTGATCCGTGTAAGTACTGAATTGGTTAGAGCAATATGCCTGTGATGAGATCTGCTTCGCAATTATGGGAGAACGCCCTGGCCTGCTTTCACAGCCATGGATCTACTTAAAGCAAAACACACACACACACACACACACACACACACACACACACACACACACACACACACACACACACACACTGGAACCTGGAAACAGGAAAAAGACATAAGGTGGCTACAGAAAGCAGCAGTATTGGCAGAGTAAGTCCACAAACTACACAACACCTGACACAAGAATGCACACTGCACAAGAACGCACAACATCTAACACAAGAGTGCACACTACACAACAACACCTAACCCAAGAGTGCACACTACACAACAACACCTAACCCAAGAGTGCACACTACACAACAACACCTAACCCAAGAACGCACTCTACACAACAACACCTACCACAAGAACACACACTATCTAAGATCAAAGGACACACACTACACAACACCACCTAACAAAAGAACACACACTATCTAAACTCAAAGGCCATAAACTATACAACAGTGCTTCACTCAGGAACACACACTATCTAAACTCAAAGGCCATAGACTATACACCAGTGCTTCACTCAGGAACACACACTATCTAATTTTGTAGGACTCTAAGCTAAAACTCCACAAACTACACCAGATGTCATAACCTCTGGCATCTCTCAACAGGCAAACTAGTGGGCACACCTTCAACCCTTCACTACCTCAGTCATGACATCATTTCCAGCCCTCCCACCAAGCCCCTCGTCTCCTTGCTGATTGGTCCGTAGAAAATTGGAACCTAAGCATTTGGAGAGTTCCTCACCAAGGTGCTGTAGCGAAATGCAATATTGAGAAAGGTGTTAGCCTGGCTACAAGAACACACGAATAGCTTTAAGGAACAACCTGAGATTCGGTTCCAAACATAATCAAATTGAGTGCTAGCTCAAACTAATGCTAACTGCACAGTGCTCTAAGGAGTCGCTTCAAGTGTGTGCGCACAAAAAGAATGACAGTTTCTGAACAGTTATCAACACAATTTGGCTGACGGATCCAAAAACAGCAGAAGCCAATTAACACACTGCTTCAGGAGTTTGGCAAGATAGCAAAGGTGAAATCTGATTTCCTCAAATATCCACAACACACAACCTTTAGCCAAAATCATGTCTTCTCCCGTTCGGGTGTGCAGAGGGAGAGACGGGTGCTGTTTTTCTCTCTCGTCTTTTCTCCAGCTTTCTCTCCTCCCTCTCCTCCTCCTTCTCCGGGGGCACGGGACCCGCTGAGTCACGCGTCAGCTTTGATTAAGCGAGGGTCGGCCGCGGAGCGCGTGTTCTCCGCCGGAAACACAAATCTGCGGGTCAGAAGTGGCTGGAACCCCGCAGGACGTGACCTTGAAGGGGGACGGCACACACACGCAGGGGAGCAGGAGGCCAGCAGGGGGGGTTCAACCATACACACCCTCTCTCTGTGTGTGGGAGGGACTGGGTCTCGGCGTGTGTGTGTGTGTGTGTGTGTGTGTGTGTGTGTGGGTGGGTGTGTTGTGTGTGTGTGTGTGTGTGACTCTCTCTCTCTCTGCTTCACTCACAGAAATGCCATAATCTCAAATGAGCTCACAGTTTTCTCACTCACCCACTCACTCACTCACTCTCACTACCTCACACACACTCTCTCTCTCTCTCTCTCTCTCTTTTATCTCTCTCTCTCTCTTTTATCTCTCTCTCTCTCTCTCTCTTTTATCTCTCTCTCTCTCTCTCTCTCTTTTATCTCTCTCTCTCTCTCTCTCCATTAGTTTCCATCTCCTCATGCTGTGTTAGCCATTCTGTTGGTCACACCTTTACTGTCTCCTGCCAGTAGCACCAGACTGAGTGCCGGCCCTCTCCCACCATGTGTTTATCACAAGATTGGCACAAAACTATTCACACACACACACACACACACACACACACACACACACACACACACACACACACACACACACACAGAGGTGATGATATACAAACCGCGTCAGACAAACACTGCTGTGTACAATCACCTCACATTGGTGATGTTCATTAGAACCATTTCCTCTTTCTCCTTTCTGTTCCTCTCTCTGCTCTGCTCTCTACTCTACACACTGAGGACAGTTTATGGCAGATAGGATCAAGTCCGTTTGAATTTGTCAAGCACATATCACATGTGTCCATTACTGCAGTCCAAAGTGCTCTCTGGAAAAGGCAAAAGAGAAAGAAAATAACCCGAGTTCATCCAAATAAAAAAGGACTGATCAAAAGAGCTTGTAATTCCACAGTGTAAAACATGTAACTAATAAAATGTGCAAATCAATAGTGAGGAAATGGTGAGGAATCTCTTAGCGGCGTAAAGCAGTGCACTGGAATGGAATGTCTGCCTCTGGCCAGCCTGTCCTCCATTCAGCGGTACCACAGTCAATAATTAATACGGCAGCACAGCGCCTCGGTCTCCCCGGGCTGCCAGAGTGTGTGTGTCTGCGTGTGTGTGTGTTTGGAGAAAGTGTGTGTGAGAGAGAGAGCCTGCAGCTTTCAGCCACTGGGAGAGCCAGGTGCACACACACACACACACCTACACACACACACACACACACACAGACACAGACACAGACACAAATATATGTCTGTGTGGAAGAGAGGGAGGAGGGGGAGGAGTGTTAAACAATAAACCAATATGGAATATAGAGACTCAGGCAGACATGTCAAGGCTGATTTGGAAATAATGAAAAGCAAAAAGCCTAGAAATAAGGTGAAGACAAAATAAATAGTCTGATGTGCCCTTGACATCCTGACAGGATGGAAAGGGCGTGCAACAAAACACACACACACACACACACACGATTGAAGGATAATAATGAACACACAATAAGACAGCTTAGAAATACTGTGTGTGTGTGTATTTGTGTCGGTGCGTGCACGTGTGCATGTGTGTATTGTAGAGGCACAAAACACCGCAGAGCTCCCTCCCCATCTGACTGTAGCAGGCCAATGCTCCTGTCTTTCACTATTCATTGGTCTCTCTCAATAGACAAGGCTCTCGCCCCCAGAGTCCTGCAGGGAGCTGTCCATTCCGGTTGTGGTGCTGAAATCCCACTCCTATTCTCGCAAGAGCACAAGCGGGTAGGAGGTGGGGAGCTGTCCACGCAGCCCCTGGTGCTGAACTCACACTTGCCACCATTAAAGGGGCTGGCCAGAGAGTGGGGAGCTGTTCCCTCAGCTGTGGTGCTGAAAAAGCTAAACGCTCAGACAGGGAGCTGTCCAACGGCATGGGGTGCTGAAAGCATGAAATGACCAAGGGAAACAAACTAGACAGAGCCAACAAACACACACACACACACACACACACACACACACACACACGGATGAGAGAGAGAGAGAGAGAGAGAGAAAGGCATACTGTCCCCTTCAAGGCAGAGTAATTGACTGAGTCACTCTTATAGGGGAGAATAACATCTCTCTCTCTCTCTCTCTCTCTCTCTCTCATTTTCTCTCCATCCCACCTCCTCCAGCTCCCTTCATCTAAATTTCTCTCCAACAGACATTTGATTTCCTTTCACCTAGTCTAACTCACACATCCTGCATACGAACACACGCACACACACACACACACACACACACACACACCCTTCACACACACACCAAACACTCCCTTTGCTCAATTTGTTTTCCATTCTCAATTTCCCCCCCTTCTC
>PYXC01000771.1:235000-237500 GCA_015244755.2 Tenualosa ilisha
GGGGGATAAAGTTTGAGCATTTCATTTCTAATGCTATCTGGACCACTAGCTTTTCTTGGCTGGACAGAACTGGTCTGGGTGGAGAGCTCCTTCATTGTAATTATAAAGTCCAGAGGGTTTTGATTATTCTTTTTCTAGTGATTTGAGCCTTTCTTTTATAATGTGTTCCTCTGAGCCACTTGTTTGTATGTATTTATACAGAGTTTGGAAGTGTGCTCTCCAAATGTTACCATTTTGAATGGGTAATGGTTCCTTACGGTGGAAACAAATCCCAAAATTGATTTTGGTCAAGGGCTCTCTCAATATCTTCAAGTTTCTTGTGAGATTGTTATAGATTGTTTTGTTGTTGTTCTTCTTCTTCTTAATTGTGCATTTGTACATGTTTAGAATAACTAACACGTAAGGCTGGGTTTATTGGGTGACAGTGTTTTTCATTTGCAAAAAAGTTCTTTCCTGATGCCTCTGCATTCATGGTCAAACAAATTCCCTTTCTTTCGATCTCTCTCTCTCTCTCTCTTCACCCAGAGCTTAATCTTACTGCAGAGCCCAGCCAAGAGGGGCTTCAAAGTGCTCCCTTTTTCAATAGTGGAGAAAAAGAGAGAGAGAGAGAATTGGAGGGGAGAGGGCGGTCTATCTCAGATTTCCCATCGTAGGGGCAGAGCGAGAGAGAGAATGGATCAGAGGGGGGTCTATCTCCTCAGACGAGGGAAAAGCACTTCTGACTGATGGAGAACCTCTTTGTTTTTCCCACCATAGGAGGAGAGATGGGGGTTTTCTTGGGGTGACTGAGTAGAAAGAGGCCTGCTGACCAGAACAATGAGCCTGATCCTGGGAAGAAGGTGCCTGCCAAGCCAAGACCTGATGATCAATAAACAGCCAAGAAGAAGCTGGATGGACCCGAGTGGTGTGCTGACCTTATCACCAACATGTCAGTGCTTGAAACAGAAGCAGCATGCTCAGAGCAAGGAGTGAATGACTCTGTGTGTGTGTGTGTGTGTGTGTGTGTGTGTGTGTGTGTGTGAGACTACATGCTGGGCTCTGCGTGTGCTGGTATGTGGAGAATGTTAGCCATTTGTGTGTAGTGTGTCCATGTGTGTCCTTGTGCAGTTCAACAAATACATGCACATGTGTTAGAGCACTGTAAATACGAAAGGACAGAAAGAGGAAGACAGATTTGGAAAGACTGACATAGATCACACACACGCACACACACACACAAACACACACACACACAAACACACACACACACTAACACACACACACACAAACACACACACCCACACACTAACACACAAACACACTAACACACACACACACACACACACACACACACTAACACACACACTAACACACAGATGGTTGAAAGACCAATATGGACCCTGAAGGTAAAAAAGAGCAAAAGAGCAGATCGGAACCAAAGTGATGGAGAATAAACAACAGCAACAGTGTGTGTGTGCGTGTGTGTGTGTGTGTCTGGGGAGTGGTGGACCAAGGATAGGAAGCGTGAGGCAGACTGCAGTCGTGAGAGCGACAGGATTTATTGAGAGTCCCACGACGCCAAGCTGTCAGAGACCAGCCAGCAATGTGGAGCCTGGGCATTCTGTGCCATCTGTGCCATGCCATACACACACACACACACAAACACACACACACACACACACACAAACACAAGCACAGACACAGACACAGACACACACACACACACAAACACACACCCAGGAGTCCACAGCAATAGACATATTTCTGCACAAAGACCACAAGACACACAGGGAAACACACACACACACACACACACACACACACACACAAATGCAGAATCATACAAAAAATGGTTGAAAGGGGCTCATTCCTCATCAGGTGAGCAAACTACAGAGGAAAGCTGAGTCACAAAGCCGAATGAAAGTGGCTGAAACGTGTGTGTGTGTGTGTGTGTGTGTGTGTGTGTGTGTCTGTGTATGTGTGGACACTGATGTGAGGAAAAGGGCTAATAAACAGACACGAGTACTCAGCTACTAAATAGGCCTCTTACACAATCTTGTGCACGTACGCGCACACACACACACACACACACACACACACACACACACACACACACACACACACACACACACACACACACACAGGTCACTAACTCATCTTAAAGAGGGCTTTGGTAGCAGTATCTGAGGGTTTATTTCCCCGAGCTTAAAGAGATCACTGATCACTAACGTCCAGAGAAATTAACAAACGTGATCTGCGTTTACATCAGTACACTGCTAACAGCACACACAGCCTGGCTGAGGACAGACACACACACACACACACACACACACACACACACACACACACACACACACACACACACACACCATTGTTTCATTTGGCATGTCAAGCTAAACTGGTGGAGGAAAGAAAGAAAAGAAAAAAGAAATAAAGACAGAAGAGTTAAATAAATAAATCAATCAGTCTGCCTCTACTGTCTCAGGCAACTCTGAGTCAGTCCACACCTTTCACAAGGCAT
>PYXC01000771.1:242500-257500 GCA_015244755.2 Tenualosa ilisha
AGACGGAGGGAGGGACGCATGGATGGATGGATGGATCCGAAACAGGACGGGACGTGGAGGAAAAGGAAAGAATAGGGGGAGGAAGGAATAGCTGGAGACAAGAGAAAGAAGAGCGGAAGAGAAACAGCAGAAGGAGAAAAAGAGGTGTGGATGGAGGGTAGGGGGTGGGGTCGAGATGATGGCTAGAGGGGGCATCTCTCTATCCCACCTCTCCTCTGGATCCACCTCTGCTCTTGAGTGCTGGAAAGAAAACCCATTTAGTGTGTGTGTGTGTGTGTGTGTGTGTGTGTGTGTGTGTGTGTGTGTGTGTGTGTGTGTGTGTTTGTGTGTGTGTGTGTTAGAGACAGCACACACTCATTTCCTATAAGTCCCTCTCTGTTGGTCTTGAGAGGGTGGTTCAGACTCCAGTGCCTTTGTAGTGTGTGTGTGTGTGTGTGTGTGTGTGTGTGTGTGTGTGTGTGTGTGTGTGTGTGTGTGTGTGTGTGTTAGAGACAGCACACACTCATTTTCTGTAAGTCCCTCTCTGCTGGTCTTGAGAGGGTGGTTCAGTGGTCCAGTACCTCTATAGTGTGTGTGTGGTTGGTTGGTTCAGACTCCAGTGCATCTATAGGGTGTCTGTGTGTGTGTGTGTGTAGGTGTGTGTATGTGTGTGTGAGAGAGAGAGAGGGCGTGTGCAGAATATTTACACATAACTATGTCGGTGTGAACATGTCTGTAACGGTGTGTATGTGTGTTCATGAGTGCATGAGTGTCTGTCTATTTTGTCTGTCTAATTGTGTGTGTGTGTGTGTGTGTGTGTTGGTGAGTGTCTGGCTATAAATGTGAGTATGTGTCAGAGAGAGACAGACAGAGAGAAAGACAGAGACAGAGATACAGAAAGCGAGACAGAAGTATGTGTGTATCTGTGTGTGTGCGCGTGGGTGTGTGTGTGTGTGTGTGTGTGTGTGTGTGTGGAAGGTGGGAGTGAGAGTCTGGAAGCTAATGAGGCAGATAGTGCTCATGTCTTCGGTGTGAGGGATTATACTAGGAGATTACCAACTCTGCTCAACATCCACTCTTTCTCTCTCTCTCACACACACACACACACACACACACGTATCTCTGTCAGTGCCGAACTCCAGGTCATGCCCGAGGCACACAGGGGGAGCGATCAGCACACGCTGCCGTCGGCGAGACGAGAAAGTAGGATCTAACGCCCGTGTCTACACCAAGGTCAAATACTTAGTTGAGTCCCTACTACATCTACTGCTGAGTCCCTACCACATCTACTGATGAGTCCCTACCACATCTACTGATGAGTCCCTACTACATCTATTGCTGAGTCCCTACCACATCTACTGTAGAGTCCCTACCACATCTACTGTAGAGTCCCTACCACATCTACTGCTGAGTCCCTACCACATCTAGTGCAGAGTCCATACCACATATACTGCAGAGTCCCGTCAATATCTACTGCTGAGTCCCTACTACGTCTACTGGTGAGTCCCTATTACATTTACTGGTGAGTCCCTACCACATCTCCTGCAGAGTCCCATCCACATCTACTGCTGAGTCCCTACCACATCTACTGCTGAGTCCCTACCACATCTACTGCTGAGTCCCTACCACATCTAGTGCAGAGTCCATACCACATCTACTGCAGAGTCCCGTCAATATCTACTGCTGAGTCCCTACTACGTCTACTGGTGAGTCCCATCCACATCAACTGCTGAGTCCCTATCACATTTACTGGTGAGTCCCTACCACATCTACTGCTGAGTCCCTACTACGTCTACTGGTGAGTCCCACCCACATCTACTGCTTGGCTGCTGAAGTCCAACCTGTAGCAATCCGGCTTACACAGACGTTGCTCTGCTATGGCACAGGTTCTGGTTTGTTTAGGACGCACTAAGAAGACAGCAGAATTGCTTGCTGTCAATTTCAATTTTGGGACACCATTGTTGACATACTGACAACTTCACTTCACAACTTCACATTTTGAGAGAATTTTGGAATTTGAAAGCAGCGAGAAGTATACATCCATGCTTCCTCTGAAACTGGGCAACACAAAGCCATCTTCAAAAGCAGAATTTAGAATCCCCACACCCTGCACATATTCTTTTCAACCTCCTTCCCTCTATCAGACACTACAGGTCCCTGTGCACAACAGCAACCAGAAACACTGCCAACACTCTCCTGAACTGTAGATAAGTTGGGCCATTACCACTTTGGCAATTCACTCACTCATTACAGACTTCATCATTTTGCACTGTTACTGTTGTGCTATGTATGGTACTTTTGCCCACTTAATGTATATGACTACATGTCTAGTTAAGAGAGTTAACACCTACAAAAGTCAGATTCCTTGTATATGTAAGTATACGTGGGCAACAAAAACGGATTCAGATTCTGAAATATTTGATTCAGATAAGCCTTGATGCCTTGCTGCTACTGAATGCTACCTTAATAGGCAGTCTTTTCTCTTTTCATCAGACAGAGCTCGACGGAGTCTGAAAGCTTGGTCTATGCACTGATGGCACAACACACATCTCAGAGACCAAGCCAAAGGTCAGTGTATCATTTCTACCTGCAGTATGGAAGCAAGAAGGGTGGGTGTGAGCATGGATGACATCTGTTGAAGGACAGGCACAGGTCACATAATGGACTATACACAGTTTGGAGTTCCTGAAGCAGCTCAGGCCCTAGTGGGCCAGACTGCCTAAGAAGAGTGCCCTGCTCTTCTGATCTAATGGGAGTCTGTCTTAGACACATTAAACGCTTTCAGATCAAATACAGTCCATACTGTAGCTTGCAGAGATGGTAAGTATATATAGCATGTGGGATATCTGTCATGCGCACACACACATGCACACACACACACACAGCGCATTCACATATTGCCATCATCCATAAGTGTCTCACACACACACACACAGTGCTTTCACAGATTGCCACTACCCATGAGTGTCACACACACACACTTACTTATATTTTGTCATGCTGTACCCTCTGTGTGAGAAAGAAAAAAAAAAAAAAGAGTGTATTGAACACACTGGTTCTGCGAAAGCACATCGTATGCCACGAATGCTGGCTTCACTATGAATGGTCTTCAGAAACGTCTGTTATATGTACTTCTGCTGTTAAAGCAAGGCCAGGCACAGAGACTGAGCTGCAAACAGAGCAACAACGCCCCATCACTGAGAAATACAAGTCATTATAAATAATAATATTAATAATAATAATAATAATAATAATAATAATAACAACAATAATAATAATAATAATGATAATAATATTAATAATAATAATAATAACAATAATAATAATGATAATAATAATAATAATAATAATAATAATAATAATAATATATCTAAGGGTTTTTTTCCTTCCCACTCTCCAGTTGAGTCTGTTTATTACGTGACCATAATAGGGCATTTTTGAAAGCACTTAATGTCTCAGAATCAGTAGTGAGTGGTGAAAAGAACTGAGGTCAACTGCAATTATTCAGATCAGGAGAATTTACAATTATGATCAGCCATGGCTGCCCACTAATGCCAAGATTAAGCATCATCCACACAACGCCATCAGACACACAGGCCGTGCAAAGGGCCCTCTGTGACAACAAACAGGTGAGCACAACTAAAAGCATTCCACCATCAGAGAGACCACACATGAGTCACTATTATCTTAGCATGTAACAACGAAATTACCGTTATGACCATAAAAGGCCATTCAAATCCTGCAACGTCAATTTTTCTAGAAACCGTTGTTTGACATTGGATAGCTTACTCCCTTGCCAGTTTAAAACGGATGGGTTACGCAACGACACGAATAGACTGAGATCAATTACAGTGAAATGGTCTCAAAGTAGCAATTACAAACACATCATCCAATTAGTGACAGGTGACGTCACGGAAGGGTCGATGAAATGTGTTTCTTACATGGCGCAGGGCAAGCAAACACAGAGAAACAATCAACGCTAAATTCAAGACATGCTCTCTTGATTGCACAGCGGGAGTGAAACGGGGTGGAATAACACTTGCAATACAAGAGCAACCTCTCATCTGAATTTCAGTATTGCATGACACTCCCATTGATTGCCAACACGTTTCACAAGGTACACCCGCAGCTCTAGCCCGGTCGTCGAGGAGGGCTGATGGCGCTGTCCAGGGTGCTGAAATTTCTATAACCAGACTGTATCGCAGCTCGACGCATAAATTATTACACCACAACAAGCCAATTGACTTTCTGCCCCGTGTATACGAGATGCGCCTGTGCCGTCCTCGAGCCGAGACAGGGGGCTGTTTGGGTGGAAACACTGTGCAAGCAAAGCCTAATGTCTGCCAAGAACGACTCGCACGTCTCCTCACGACGCGAGGGCTTTACACCTTAAAAATAAGATGAAAACTTAACAGTCACATAGGAGGCTTCCTTACGCAGAGGACAACATATTTTAGAGGGGATATGTCTATTTATATAGCGCAAACATTAGACACACAGCCACGCTCGCTCGCTGTCGTCTAGTAAGCAGAATACTTGGGGATTTTAACAGAGCCCACTCTGAGACAATTTGAGCACAACTCGTACGATCGGATACGTACCAGCTTTGTTTCAGCGCTCGCGCCAGCATATCTCCCAGGAATCCGCTGCATACGAACAGTTAAAACTTCCGTTTGAATCGGGAGAGTCAAATTTTAACGCGATTGTGTGGGAGAAAAACGACTGTTTAAGCTGTTGTAATGGTAGCAGCCAGCTAATGAAATATTTCCATCCGTCGCGGACCACGAGTCTGTCTGCTGGTTAATTTTGCGGCTCAGGGAGGAGAGCCCATTACGCACCCCAGCGGGCTACCGTGTCGCGGCAAACAAACGGGCTCTACACTCGGAAACTCCTCGTAAAACTGAAATAACCATAATATCGCACTGACACTGCAGTAGAGTGCAAAGAAAATCACGGCAGAAATATAATGTGAGGTCTCCTCGCGTGTTATCGTATCTGTTCAAAAATTCTGTCGGTATGAACTGAAGACAGTCCACGTCTCCTCTAACACTAGTTTATTGACAAAAGTAAGCGGCATACATCCATTCACGCCCGTGGGTTGCCTATTAATGCTAAAATACCATCAACCCACGCAGGCCTACTGGGAAGAGTAATCGAAGGTACGACACAAAATCTCTCTTCATATAACCGTGCCGAGACCACCAGACTGATATATCCCGAGCAATCTCATCTGCCTCATTGCAACACTAATGCGGTCGAGCGGCTATTTGCACATGGCAAATGTGAGTTCCCTTTACTGTGTGAAGCAAAACATAAGTCAAGGAACATTCATCGTCTCACTCGGGTTATTTGAGTATCAGGCGCGGTGCGGGTGTTTTCATGAGAAAGGTTTTAAAACTTGCCGTCTGTCGGGCTCCGTCTGGATTTGAGAAACCCAGAAGGCTAGTGCACTTAGCTTGACACTCGCAAGCAGACGTAAATCAATCCCAATCTGGAATTGCTAATATCGACCAACAAGATCAGTTTCAACATTGTTGACGATTCTCCACTTTTACTGCTGTAGGCGTGAGATTTTGCATTGCGATGCCCAAGTGTCAATGTCCGTTGGGCTTGGGAAACCATACACCACATATCCATACATGAGAACTGAGCAGGAGAAAAGGAAACGAAAATAACGGCTTTTTAAACAATTCTAGTCTAGTTTATGTACAATGTACTTAAAAATATCCTGAGATTTTTCTCTCATTATCTCTTCTTCTCCCACACGCTCTGTCCCTCATTCTCACGCACTCTCACACACACACGCACGCACACCATATGCAATTCCCACGCTGACAAACCGCGCTCTCCTGACCGTCTGTTTCCCCGCTCCTCAGGCGAACATCTCCAGCGGCAGCACTTCTACAGCGATGTCCACGCTTCCTCAAAGCAGATCACTGATTTCAGGCTTTCGGACGCCTTGACGTTCTCAAGTTTATTTGTTTGGCTGAAATCCTACTCTGACTTATGCCACCGACACCTGCCCGCCCTTAGGACTTATATCACCCCAGCCACACACCAAACGTCCACAAAATGACACAGCATGCTGCAATGTTTTTGGACACGCAGCCAGTGGATCCGGATTCTCAAGCAGATTAAAGGGGTTGGAAAAACAAAGACCAAAAAACAATCAAAAGACTCCGGAGTCTCATGCCACCCAATATCTGACTTCGTCCTTACCTGTCTAGTTTCCCGAAATCAGTCTTTTAGTCTGGAATTGAGGTCTGTAGACAGAAATCCCTGGATGTGATGAATGCGCTTTTGAGTTCTTTTATTAATTGATTTTTTTATCCAGTTTCCAGAGTGGCCAGTAGCCTATTTCAGCCGTTGCTGATGCGAACGGTGCTAGCACAGCCGTTCTACCTGCACCCCTGGAACAGACGCGCCAGCATCAGCGCCGCACTCGATCCCGCCCACAGCGACACGCCCCACTTAGGCTACTTGGACCGAGGCGAGGGCGGAGTCGGCTCTCTCGCTGCTCAATCCTCTGCTGCGGATGCTGTTCTGCCTGCCGAATACTGCCGCGGCGCATCCCGCCCCTATGCCATATGGTATGTGATGGGCGCTTTGAATAACCATTTGCGGTAGCGTTCACAAGTGCAATACGTCGACGGGGAGGAGATCTGCATTTCGGGGTAATACTTTTGCCTCAATATGTGGCTGCCCAGAATTGCCACGTTCACGTTTCACACCCAGTAAAAGCGCATATGCATAATTTAAGTTGTGGTCCACGGCTGGCCTCCCCTTCCCTCATCATGGAAAGTATGCGTTCAGGGCGTTGGTTGGACATGTAAATTACATTATTCTGTTGTACGGATTTTCAAATCTTTTGAAAATAAGATGAAAACAAGGAATTATAAGAAGTGTTAAAAAGTTAAACGTTACCTTTGTTGCTTGAGTTTTTTGCGAACTTCAAGCAGAAGGCTGTTGTTCCTGCTGTCCTTTTTGCATGACCAGATTCAATAATAAGAGCCCTGTTGCACTTCAGAAACATAATACTGTTGCTGAACCTCATGCTAACCACAATTAAAACTGCACGGACACAGATAGCCGATTAGCCAGAAACTAGACCTTACTCCTGCTCAGAGAAAAACTTGCGCGTTTCCTGACAGTCAAAAGCTCACGTGGAAAATGCATGTCATGGGTCGCAATAGGAAGCCTCACCTGTTGTTAATCAACACATTGGCACAAGCTAACATGCAGGCGGTGCAAGACTGTGTTAAGATAAGGATGAAGAGTATTGTGATTTATCACACATACAAGTTAGCTCTTAGTTCACTGTTCATCTCCAGTCAACACACAGAGCATATTCCTTTTTTTGTTTAGCTTCAATGAACCAACTGAATTTACCAGTCTGATGTCATCATAGTCATGGCATAATATGGCATATTCATCTTATTCATCATCTGCTATCACAGAGCGCCTACAGTCATGACGTACTGTCCCTATGAAGAAGTTTACGCAGTAATGCATGATTAAGACAGTCACAGACAGTGATCATTTTCCGAGTCCATGGCCTAATCTAGGCAATCAATGGGAGCTTCAGCATAATCTCATTGCCATGTGCCTCTGGGGACATGGCAATGAGACAATCTCCATGTCATTTTCTGTGCTTTCCTCAGGAAAAAGTCTCCATGTCCTGTTCTGGTTTTCTCAGAGAAACATGTGCATCCTGATCGACAGGAGCTAATGAACACACATTCTGATTGGTCTTCCCCCCCCCTCCCCATACCTACCATTATCCAGACAGACACCCAGATTGGATAGCAAGAGGTTGGCGTTCTCACAGCAGCTCAAGATGGCGCTCTGCTGGTGTTTTGCTCATCGGTTCTCAGGTGGTTTGCTGTTATTTTGCCATATATGGGATTTTCTCAATGTATTGCTCTCTGGGAAAGCCCGTGTTGAATAGCGCAATTTACAAATGGCCTGTCTTTTACTATCAGTGTAGGTTTCATACAACATACTACTCTAGCTTGTCTGTTTGCTATGACCCACTGGTCATGGGTTTCTCATAGAATAGTATGTTTCTTCCATTCTCCAGCTCAAGCCCTGGAGGTGTTGGAAGCTTGAAGTGATTGAGGATTTCATTTTGTCTAATGACCATGGTAAGAGGCAAGAGACAAGGGCAGAGCAGAGAGGAGAGAGAAGACAGGTACGATAAGCAAGAAGGCATAGTGGCATCTTTTACGGAAGCTTCTTCAGTCAGAATGTGCGATCAATGGCTTGAGTCGAGAGTCACCTCAGTGAAAATTCACATTTCACATTTCACGTCCGTCAACATCAAATCGTGTTGAACATTAAACTACACTTCTTAAAAGGGATGCATTAGTGAGCAGGATATCTAACTTGATTATTCTTCCATCCTCCTGTCATTCTATCTTTCTTTCCTTTACAGGAGGTGGCACTAGAACAGGGGAAAGGATGGACAGAGGGAGGGACAGAGGGAAGGAAACATGGAAGGAAGGAAGGAAGGAGGGAAGGAAGGAGGGAAGGACAAATTAGGAAATGAGATTCGCCATGATCCACCCTTCACAAGATTGCCTATTCTTTATCCTACATTCAATCATGACGTGCATTATTTTTAAAAGTAAAATAACATTAAAACATTTGTAGTAGTAATAGTAATCAATTATCCTATATATTTATATTTAAATATTTTTATAATGCTTATTATTATTATTATTATTATTTGTTTGTTTGTTTATTTGTTAATTTATTCTTATTATTTTTTTAAACAACAACAACAGAATCTTCCTTGCTGACAGTGATGTATTAGATTTCCTTCCCTCCGTCTTTTGTTTTGAAGTTGAAGGCAGTCTGACTTAAACTGAACCAGCCACTGAACACCCGCATGCTGCAACTGATGTTTATGATTATCTCTTTATTGGATCACTGCCAGCGCCATGAGGGGCAGGACAGGCAGGGCCTCTGCACCAGAACTGAAAATCAGGTTAGAATGGGCCTCGTCCTCATGCCCGAGTGACTGTAAGAGAGAGAAATGGTGGGCGTTCTGTTCGAAATAAAGCCATGGGTTGTGTGTGTGTGTGTGTGTGTGTGTGTGTGTGTGTGTGTGTGTCATGAGACCACATGAGAGTTATAATGTGCATGGAGAAATCAATATTTATACAGCAACCTCTCCACAGAGATCACGACTGGCTGTGCTGTGTCTTTTAATGGAAACGGTAGGCATCCAAGGACCCAGAGGGATTCTCCATTCACATACAGTAAGAACAGGGCTTGAGTCACAGAAAAGACCTCGGAAAGAGAAAAGCAGAGCAGAGACAACAACATGGTTCTTCAAACACGTTTCTTTTGGCGGCGACCCAGATAATGGCTCAGTAGACACAAACGAACATCAACATCAGGCCTTGATCAGAGCCCACGTAGAGACCGTTTCAACGTCAGAACAAAAACAGTGCTCGGACACTCTATTTTGCTCCCAAACTACTTCCTAGTCCAACTCAAATAATCAGCAGATGGGACAGATATGTACCATTCATCCCCTCACCTGATCTGTGTCCAAGACAACATTCAGTGTGAAGTGATGCTGATACATGCACTCAGGGAACCAGCATAAAAGCCACAAGAATCAAAAATGAAAGTGGGGAAAGAGTTTAGACATTTTGGAATGACTGTGGACTGTCTGCAGCGGGAGCCTTCTGATCCTGTAAGTGCTTGGCATATCCGTGAACTCCGAGGGAAAGTCACAGAGGAACAACACAGTTCACCAAAGCAGACAGACTCAGGTGAATACTAAGGATTTTTTTTTTAAATCTTATTGCTTTTCTTATTTACTGTTGTAATTCTATTAGTATATTGTCAACATCATGGCTCCAGGGAATATATTGTGCAGTAGTTACTCCTACAAAGGCAAACACACCTCTGAGTAGAGTAGCCTAAATAATCACCTCACTAGCCTACACACACACACACACACTCTTACCTCACCTCACTCACACACACTCTCACCTCACCTCACCTCACTCACACACACTCTCACCTCACTAGCCTACACACACACACACACTCTCACCTCACTTCACCTCACTCACACACACTCTCACCTCACCTCACCTCACTCACACACACTCTCATCTCACTAGCCTACACACACTCTCACCTCACTAGCCTACACACACACTCTCTCACCTCACCTCACTCTTACACACACACACACTCTCACCTCACTCACACACACACACACACACACACTCACCTCACTAGCTTACACACACACACTCATTAAGACATGCAGGATGTTGAATTTCCTGAATTTCCTGTGTTGAATTTCCTTTTTTTATTTACTGTTGTAAATCTATTAGTCTGTTGTCAACATCATGGCTCCAGAGAATATATTCTGTGAATTTCCTATGTCAAAAATGTGCAGGTGCTAACCTGGATAAAACAGGTGAGAGCAGGTGTGTCCGGAGAATTACTAAAGCTCCTCGGAAGCAAAGCAAACACAGCTTTCATGTAAATTACATTTTTAATTTGTTTTTTGTTTAATTGTTTCATTTGCCTACTCAAAATCTCAGCACTGCTGTGCAAACTGCAAAAGGGAATCTTATTTATATTTATTATTATTCTAGCACTAGACAAAATGCTTAGAGCTAATGCTACATTCAGATGCTAGCCCTGTCAGTGCATAGGCTCTCCTCTTACTTTCCACTGGCCTACGTCATGCGTTGCCCGACTGAATTGAGGCTCTATTGTGTCGACCAAAGCTGAAAAATATTCAGCTTTTGAGGGACTGACAATCCATGCAGTAGCCAATCAAATTCTGTGAACTGCTAACAATGACGGCCAGTATTACGATGGTACGTTATGGTTGAATTCACAAATTAAAGTCTTTTTATGCTTAAATTACTAAAATGTTATGAGAAATTATACCTGTTAAGTCTCAAAAAGCTGTCATTGTAACTCAGAACCCTTCTGAAATAGTGAACCAACTATCTAACGCGAGCAAGTAAACAAGCTAACAACTCCTGAGTGGTTGTTGACCTGTCAGTCTCGCGACAGAACACACACCACCAAACACTACATCCGCTGACAGATCGCAAGCGTCCGAATGAGTTGAGTCTCAAAACCTTTTTAGAACAGAATGTAACTCTAGAATTATGACAGTGTTCTTAGTCAGTGCAGTATGTAAAAACAACCTGATATCTACTGTGCTCCTCTCTCTCTCTCTCTCTCCCTATCCTTCTGTCTCTAATCAGTATTGACCTGTTCTGCTGTCGTCTCCTCCTGAGGGACTATAATTTGCCTAAGGCCTAAATGATGTCATCGCTCTGTCAGCGGGACTCGTCCAGTTTGCAGCTGTTGCCATGCGCTGTCTCCGTGGATGACTAAAGAGGTTCAATCAGGCAGCCGAGGCAAAACGACACTAATCAGCCAATTAACCCACTTCACAAAATTGACAGAGGGAAAGAGAGAGAGAGAGACAGAGAAAGAAGAAGAGAGGAGAACAGTGGACAGTGTTGTCCTCACACAGAGAAACAGTGCATCTAACATTCGATATCCTAATTATGGAGAGAACTAGTCAACCCAAGCCAGAGTGTAGTACACACACTGCACACACAGGTCCTGTAATACACACACCCCAATACTGCACACTGCACACACAGGTCCTGTAATACACACACCCCAATACTGCACACTGCACACACAGGTCCTGTAATACACACACCCCAATACTGCACACTGCACACACAGGTCCTGTAATACACACACCCCAATACTGCACACTGCACACACAGGTCCTGTAGTACACACACCCCAATACTGCACACTGCACACACAGGTCCTGTAGTACACACACCCCAATACTGCACACTGCACACACAGGTCCTGTAATACACACACCCCAATACTGCACACTGCACACACAGGTCCTGTAATACACACACCCCAATACTGCACACTGCACACACAGGTCCTGTAATACACACACCCCAATACTGCACACTGCACACACAGGTCCTGTAATACACACACCCCAATACTGCACACTGCACACACAGGTCCTGTAATACACACACCCCAATACTGCACACTGCACACACAGGTCCTGTAATACACACACCCCAATACTGCACACTGCACACACAGGTCCTGTAATACACACACCCCAATACTGCACACTGCACACACAGGTCCTGTAATACACACACCCCAATACTGCACACTGCACACACAGCTCTCGTCTCTCCCCGCGCCCCAACACATCCCCCAATCACTGAAGAGGGAGATATGGAGAGACAGGAAGAAAAAAAAGAGCAAGAGAGATTGAGTAAAATTGAGTCACCAACCGTGTGTTTGTCTGTTACAGTATCACTGTATGTTCTGAATGTCTTACGTGTTCTCGAAATAGTACACTTATATGTTATTGAAATAGTACACTTACATGTTATTGAAATAGTACACTAATATTTTATTGGAATAGTACACTAATATTTTATTGGAATAGTACACTTATATGTTATCAAAATAGTACACTTACATGTTACTGAAATAGTACACTTAGATGTTATTGAAATAGTACACACGTGCTGTGTAATAGTACCGTACTCTGACATAGAACACATGCTTCCCCCAACCCCTCTCTCTCTCCCTCTCTCTCCCTCTCTCTCCCTCTGTCTCCCTCTCTCTCCCTCTCTCTCCCTCTCTCTCCCTCTGTCTCCCTCTCTCTCCCTCTCTCTCCCTCTCTCTCCCTCTCTCTCCTTCTGTCTCCCTCTGTCTCCCTCTCTCTCCCTCTCTCTCCCTCTCTCTCCCTCTGTCTCCCTCTCTCTCCCTCTGTCTCCCTCTCTCTCTACATTTACATCTCTCTGTACCGCTGTGTTTCGTTTCTAATGCCGAGCCCTTCCTCCGCTGAGATCAGGGGCTTACTCATCCTGAGATCCTCGAGAGGTGTGTGTCCGCCTGCACTTGTCCCTGAGACCCACAGTGCTTTTGAGAGGCCCATCAAAAATGAAATATACCTGCAGTTTAGATATGCAACCAGGGGTGGCAAAGATGTTTTCAAGATGAAAAAGGAATAGAGAATGCTACTGAGTTTTCTTTTTATATATTCTTTCTTTCTTTATTTACTTGCTTACACATCTACCTGAGGCTGATGCACTTCTTTGTGAGATGAACACACTCATCAATCAAATTGAGATCGGAGGACCACAAGAACATGAACTTTGTGTACACACACATTGCTGTTTATTACAACCTTCCTGATTATTAGATGGTATTATGGGGAAGCAATCTACCAGGGGAGATTTTTGTAAACACTGTGTTTATGTCCTCAGTAATAGGGGATCTTTGAGTCTGTGGGAGAGAGTAAATTCATCTTTTTAAATGTCATTTTATCTGAAGTCCTCCATTTTCTGCTGCACTAAAGACTAAGAGCAGCCTCCACTCAGCTTTGAAAAAGGCTGAAAAAACTTCAAATGCTGTCCCTCTTTTATGGCGTTGCTCTCCTTTAAAGATCACGGCACTCAGACTTTATTTATTTATCCCCTACCAACCTTCTTGGACATTTTCCAGCTTTGTGATTTCATATTCTCCACATCTAAAGGTTGCTGATTTGATAAGCTTTCACTCATGAGTAATTCATTTCATTGTCGGGAGATTTGCAGCCTTCTTTTCACCCACCCCAGTTCGGCTAATTAAAATGAATTGAATTGAAACGTTCACCCGAAACCCCACGCCACTGTGCTTCTATCTACCTCCACTCATCCCAGAAATGAGACAAACCAACTGTGCCAAGAGAAAAATGACTCAGTCAACCATGGCTTGTTATCATTAATGCCATTATTGTTATTATTGGTGGTACTGGTAGCAGTATTGTTTTGCCTAATGGCATATCTGATTATTATTCGATGAGAAAATAATAGTTGCGCTGTTGTAATGCACTATGTGACAGTGTCATGTACGAGTAACATTACATCATCACGTTGTCTATGTTAGCATGCTATGGGAGCAGGTTGTTTGATAGGACTGAAAGAAAGAAGGAAAGAGAGAGAGAGAAAGACTTTGATGTTGAAAAACCTTTTAGAAAGAAAGAAATGTTCTGAATTAAAACTATCAAAAGTGTGAATGTTTGACTCAGTCCTGAGCTCCTCAGTCTGTGGCCATGAATTATTTACAATAAAAATGAAGAGTTCAGTCAATCTGTGATTAATTTATAGAAATATATAATTTAATTATATATCTATATATATCTATATATATATATATATATATATAAAAATAAAAAAAATGTTTTTACCTGATAATAGCATTCAAAATGCATTCTGATGGAGATTACTCGGAAATTATTATAAAAACAACTTGATTTTTGCATATTTCTGAAGACTTAGAGGGTTTTGGATCTTCAAATACACTGGGACTAGTCTTCAGTTCCTCAATCAGTGGGTTTTGTGAGTAAATAGACTGTGTTAGACTTACCCCTGTTCCTGAGGCAGAGCGTAGAGTTCTACTGTAATAGACTGTTATAGACTTAGGCCTGTTCCTGAGTCAGAGCGTAGAGTTCTACTGTAATAGACTGTTATAGACTTAGGCCTGTTCCTGAGGCAGAGTTCTACTGTAATAGACTCAGTAATGCTGTGGATAGTCTGCTCTACTGTATTTTGCTTCTGCGAGACACCAAGGACAAACTCAACAAGTGTCGGCGGAACTGAGAGAGAACAGAATGATGCAATAAAGCGAAGCCAGAACATTAGAAGCACTCATCAATTATTCACGCTCCGGCATGATCCTGGGACTCCGGCTGTCTGGCGGACCCTTCCCTTCCAAGGATCTCCAGGAGCGCCAGGAGAAAGCAGAACATGGAATCTAGAACAGAGACAAAAGAAGACTTGTCATTTCCCCCTCTCTGTTTCCATGGGTTGGTTCATGGGTGCCGTCTAGCCTTTTGGCTTCTGTGAGGATCCTTTCTTAGCACGGCTCTTGCTAATACATTAAGAGATGGATAGAGAGAGCGATAGCAAGATGGGG
>PYXC01000771.1:267500-280000 GCA_015244755.2 Tenualosa ilisha
CTGTGTGTGTATGTGTGTGTGTGTGTGTGTGTGTGTGTACACATCCCAAACTCTTAAACTGATGAGTTATAGTGTGTAATTCACTGCGCACTAGTAGAGGAGCTTAAGTCCTCTGATTGACAGCCTTGTCATTCGTGGTTGACAGCAGTGTGTTTGGAGAAGTGTGTGTGTGTGTGTGTGTGTTTATGTCAGACAGCAATATAGCATGTCGGCTACCAGTCAATACAAGACCAATCGATGACAGTGTGTATGTGCCGTGTATCACACAAAACTCAACATGTTATCATGAGAGTGTGTATGCGGCCATGGGTCAGCCTAACCCAAACACACATGTCATCATGAAGTGTGTATGCGCCATGGGTCAGCCTAACCCAAACACACATGTCATCATGAGAGTGTGTATGCGCCATGGGGTCAGCCTAACCCAAACACAACATGTCATCATGAGAGTGTGTATGCGCCATGGGTCAGCCTAACCCAAACACAACATGTCATCATGAGAGTGTGTATGCGCCATGGGTCAGCCTAACCCAAACACACATGTCATCATGAGAGTGTGTATGCGCCATGGGTCAGCCTAAACCCAAACACAACATGTCATCATGAGAGTGTGTATGCGCCATGGGTCAAGCCTAACCCAAACACAACATGTTATCATGAGAGTGTGTATGCGCCATGGGTCAGCCTAACCCACACACACATGTCATCATGAGAGTGTGTATGCGCCATGGGTCAGCCTAACCCAACACACATGTCATCATGAGAGTGTGTATGCGCCATGGGTCAGCCTAACCCAACACACATGTCATCATGAGAGTGTGTATGCGCCATGGGTCAGCCTAACCAAACACACATTCATCATGAGAGTGTGTATGCGCCATGGGGTCAGCCTAACCCAACACACATGTCATCATGAGAGTGTGTATGCGCCATGGGTCAGCCTAACCCAAACACACATGTTATCATGAGAGTGTGTATGCGCCATGGGTCAGCCTAACCCAAACACACATGTCATCATGAGAGTGTGTATGCGCCATGGGTCAGCCTAACCCAACACACATGTCATCATGAGAGTGTGTATGCGCCATGGGTCAGCCTAACCCACACACACATGTCATCATGAGAGTGTGTATGCGCCATGGGTCAGCCTAACCCACACACACATGTCATCATGAGAGTGTGTATGCGCCATGGGTCAGCCTAACCCACACACACATGTCATCATGAGAGTGTGTATGCGCCATGGGTCAGCCTAACCCAACACACATGTCATCATGAGAGTGTGTATGCGCCATGGGTCAGCCTAACCCAAACACACATGTCATCATGAGAGTGTGTATGCGCCATGGGTCAGCCTAACCCAAACACACATGTCATCATGAGAGTGTGTAGCGCCATGGGTCAGCCTAACCCACACACGTCATCATGAGAGTGTGTATGCGCCATGGGTCAGCCTAACCCAAACACACATGTCATCATGAGAGTGTGTATGCGCCATGGGTCAGCCTAACCCAAACACAACATGTCATCATGAGAGTGTGTATGCACCATGGGTCAGCCTAACCCAAACACACATGTCATCATGAGAGTGTGTATGCGCCATGGGTCAGCCTAACCCAACACACACATGTCATCATGAGAGTGTGTATGCGCCATGGGTCAGCCTAACCCAAACACACATGTTATCATGAGAGTGTGTATGCGCCATGGGTCAGCCTAACCCAAACACACATGTCATCATGAGAGTGTGTATGCGCCATGGGTCAGCCTAACCCACACACACATGTCATCATGAGAGTGTGTATGCGCCATGGGTCAGCCTAACCCAAACACACATGTCATCATGAGAGTGTGTATGCGCCATGGGTCAGCCTAACCCAACACACATGTCATCATGAGAGTGTGTATGCGCCATGGGTCAGCCTAACCAAACACACATGTCATCATGAGAGTGTGTATGCGCCATGGGTCAGCCTAACCAAACACACATGTCATCATGAGAGTGTGTATGCGCCATGGGTCAGCCTAACCCAACACACATGTCATCATGAGAGTGTGTATGCGCCATGGGTCAGCCTAACCCACACACACATGTCATCATGAGAGTGTGTATGCGCCATGGGTCAGCCTAACCCAAACACACATGTTATCATGAGAGTGTGTATGCGCCATGGGTCAGCCTAACCCAACACACATGTCATCATGAGAGTGTGTATGCGCCATGGGTCAGCCTAACCCACACACACGTCATCATGAGAGTGTGTATGCGCCATGGGTCAGCCTAACCCAAACACACATGTCATCATGAGAGTGTGTATGCGCCATGGGTCAGCCTAACCCAAACACAACATGTCATCATGAGAGTGTGTATGCGCCATGGGTCAGCCTAACCCACACACACATGTCATCATGAGAGTGTGTATGCGCCATGGGTCAGCCTAACCCACACACACATGTCATCATGAGAGTGTGTATGCGCCATGGGTCAGCCTAACCAAACACACATGTCATCATGAGAGTGTGTATGCGCCATGGGTCAGCCTAACCCACACACACATGTCATCCCAGGCATTAATAAGCCTAGCATGGAGAAACCAAACAAGAAACTCAGACACATTTGTTACTCCCAGCTCTTCGCCCGTGCGGACATACATGCAGGACCTGTTATTTTTTACACACTGACAGTTACCAATCATGATCTGAATTCAAATCAGGGCAATCAATGGCAGAAAATGAATTACAAAAAATCTTTCGGAACACAGAATTAAGCATCTCAATTTAAACATTTCTGGAAGTTTGGAAGTCTCATTTTAAGCATTTAAGGGTGCTTATTATTACACACATAGAGAGAAAAAGAGAGAGCAAGAGAGAGATGATGACGATTCCCTTGAACACTTTACTTTACAAATCATAATAAGAGGGTCATTTTGTGGTAATATGTTGGTAATATAATTGAAACCCCTAATAATTCATTACTGAATAACAACTAAATGATTATTGAGCAATTTTATGTTATTTCTAAACAATATCCAGTATGTGTGGTGGGGATAGATAAATAAATAATACATCAATAACAAATAATAATAAAATGTAATTACTTTGTTGTTAAGGTGATATGACTTAAAACTAAGTAATGAAATGGTAAGGCCCTGTGTTAATTAAAAGTAATTATACCACTGCTTGATCAAATTTGTTATTGTGATGCGCTATCTAGAATGTGCATTAGTTTCAGATTACTGCACACTTATGAAGAAGTTCCACTTCTCTGGCCGTGTTACACTTGCATATCAATTCACCCAACTGGATGTGCTTTGTGAAGTTTAAATGAACTGTCACGTTAACACAGGGTTACAATGTAGCTGCCTGCACAGCTTAGCACAGCAACATTTTACCTTGTGCCTGAGATGGATTTTAAGTCTGTTACACTGCGTTTGGGAGTATGGGAAGTGGCGATTTTACAAAAGCCAAGATGGGATAGAATCTGTGGATGCAGCGCTTGACATCGACAGATTGAACTAACGACCCACTTTTGATCATATCAACCATCCATTTCAAACTAGCAACAGCAGTTTATTGCAGTAAGTTCTGAATGAGTTGATGTAGTTCTGTAAACAAGCCTATGCTAGCTGTCAAAATGTGTAAATTGTTAGCAAAATTACATAGCATGCAGACGTGGCAACAGTGGTATAAGTGAGGCAATGACCTTGGGCCTCATCATCACCTCGAATGTAATATTCACCGATATTCGCGCTGTACCATTCATGTCATGTCAATAACATTAAAATCACATCTGTCAGACTGTGACTGTGCAGAATGTGATGCTGCATGAATGGTGCACAGGTCTATTTCAATTTTTTTTTTTAAATGTAGATTCTATATTAGACCGACATTCTTTTTTAAATAATGGCTACACTTCAGTCACTATGGTTACTAGGTACACTACCGGTCGAAAGTTTTACACCATTTGGATTTCCTTGTTTTTCATGGAGACATTCACTAATTCTTTTTGTCAATAGGAAAGATAACAAATGAAGAAATTGTTATTGTTGGGCATACAGTTATTGTTAAATAATTCACGATTTTATCTGAAATAATGAATGTGCCCTTCCATACACTTTGTGTCCATTTGAAAAGTTATCTTTTTCTGACAGCAGAAGGCATAAGGCATTCCGGATGTCAATTTCTTTTCCAAGACATCTGATGAGATTTCACCCCATGCTTTCAAGAGCATCGTCCACAAGATAGATTAACTCAGGGGACACTTCCACCGTAGCAAACAGGTTTCTCTGACAAAAGCCCCATCAGGTTCATATAAAGAAACGGTTGTTGCTACTTCATTCTCTCAGCTGTCAAAATTCAAATGTTGCTAGTATACAGTTGTTTATGTGGTAGGTGTGTATTAGGTTGTTATTGTGCTGCAGGATTAATTTGGCCCAATCATGTGCTGTCCACAGGGTCTTGTATGCTTTTGCAAAATTTGATGTTCTTATGATTTTATCTCCTTTCCCCAAAGTCCCTTGAAATGTGTAAAAATCTCCCCTTTTACCAGATCCAAAGCATCCTGAGATTGTTAAACCATGCTTGATTGATGACATTAGGAACAGTTCTTGCATCTTTTCATTTGTTCTGTGCTTCACACTGTGTCCCCACTGTGTCGTCTGATTCACGTGGAAGATTAGGATGTGAAGATCTGTGTAGTGTAGTGATCGTTCTCTCACACTGCTGAATGTAACACTGCAAATGGCACTTCACCAAATGTAACTCTACCCCTGTCATGATCTCTCATTCTGATAATTGTAACATGTCACCTTATAGATCTATAGATACCCAGTCATTTCCCTAAATAAACTTTGAAGCGTTTTGGATCATACAGCTGCATGTTGGTGTGTCAGTCTGCTTCCCAGTCTTGACTCTGATCTTTCCTTCTCCATGACAATTGAGCTCAAGCTTTTCCCCAGATTCCAAGACCAATTTAGTGAGGTTTCCGTGGGGTCTTAACGATCACAAGGGAGTATTCAGGGATACCAGTGCATATCCTTCTCAAATCCCAGAGCAGATTCAAATTCTAGCTGTGGGGAATCCCAGGGTGGATTAAGTCTACAGTCACTCCATGTGTCAAGAGTGTTCTGCTGTGTAGCGCATCTGCCAACGAGGGGGGGGGGGGGGGGGGGGTTAGCTTCCATAGCGGCATCTATGAAGCGCAGGCTATTTGAGCTGCACTGTACCCTGTGTGACTGCACTATTTGTTAGCTGCTGTGAATGTGGCTTGTATTCGTCATTTTTTTTATTTTGGTTTGGTCCTCTAACCTGTGGGCTGTATGTAATGTGTGTTAAGGTGGTTGTGAGCCACAGGCCATAGGTATTTTATTGTATTTAATTGAATTGACTTCCTCCGTTCCGCCTTAACTAGCTTGGATCAGGCCTAGTCTGTTTAGACCGTATGTTCTCCCTAAATCACCTGATGGTTGAGTGTGAAGTGATGTGAAGCTTGACTCCATATTCTTGAATATTCACCAGAGTGCTGAAGATAACACAAGTTTGCAGTGTGTGTGGCTTGATTCCAAGAGTGTATCGTTCTGAGTGGTTACACCTTTGACATGTGTGTTACTGAGACCAATGCTGTATCAAAGAGGTGCAACTGGCCCAGATCTAGCTTCAGAAGTCCCCTGTGTTGATGTGTGTTTTTATTATTGATTGACCAACTTATTTGCCAGAATATTTAATAAAGTCTATATTTTTATATTCTTTCTTTAAAACCTGTGCTGTTTAGTTATTGGGTCAGAGATCTCCTTCCTCTGACACACACATGCAGATCTAACATAAGCGTAGGCATAGTCATCCCCTCCATTAGGGGGTGCTACATTTGCAGTATTTCCTATTCAAATGACCTTCATAACTCTTTCCTCAGAAAACAAGGGAATATCTAAGTGATCTAAAACTTTTGACCGGTAGTGCAAAGGAGGGCAAAAGATTAGGAGAAATAGCCTAACAGACTATTTTTGTTTAACCATCAGCTTCACTTGCATTAGGACTGCAAACAGGAAACAGTTTCTGTGAAGTAGACTAACACTGAAATATTTCGAAACCAGTAGGCTACCTCAATCGACAAAATAGAAGTAAATAAATTTGCACAACATTCACTTTAGCATCACGGGACACTGCTTTGCTCTGGTAAAACTGAAAGCAAACTTGCAACGCATCGTGTGTTGCCTAAACCAGCTGGAGGTTGACTCGTGTACAGGCGCATTCAGGTGACCTCTTTCTCTCTCTCTCTCAACGGATCTGCACTCTGCTTGCACATAAAAATAATAGTAATCTTACAAGGATTGTTGATTGTTGAGGACAGTTGAATAAATAATACTAAATGACTGCCTACAGCTATTTATTTGCTTCAAATCAGATCAACCTGCTTAAGTTTGTAGCTCTGCAATGGCGCCCTGGTTTTAGGGTGCTATCTGCCATGTCCCCAGCTCTGCAATGGCGCTCTCTCCCTGGTTTTAGGGTGCTATCTGCCATGTCCCCAGCTCTGCAATGGCGCTCTCTCCCTGGTTTTAGGGTGCTATCTGCCATGTCCCCAGCTCTGGGCTTTCAAAATCACATTCATACAATCAGAGGCATGTCATCAATCACAGATCACTCCTCCTCCACACAAACACGTGAAAGGGCTTAATATTGCAGACTCAATAAAATGACGAAATAAAAAACAATAGCAGTACTATTTGTAGGGAGCTTAACGATACACTGTTATCAACAAGGCCTGAGCAGGTATTCATACAATACCAGTCCTTGATACCCGTCCCTAGTCTTGAACTGGATCTGTTTATTGTGACTGAAACTTAATAGGACCATGACAAACCAAGCACAAATATATTGTGTCACAATAATATTAAAGTAAATAGACAGTTCACAAGATCATGCTAATTAGCACAGATAGCTTCTCTTGAATCCCAACCCCAACCCCAAATCTACACACAAGCAGCCTAAAATCAGAATAAAACTCCACCCTAAAAACTTTAGGTTTTTTTATATTCTTCACCATTTTGGTCAATTTTACAGCCATTTAGCCACTGAATCTCTGCCTTATGTCATGTCCGCTTCCCACAGAAATTATTCAGTAATTATTCAGTAACATGAGGTGATACCATAATTTTACCAATTTATTACCACAAAACGACCCTTTCAATACTGACCTTTAAAATAGAGTGTAGCCCTTAGTTCTCCATGTCCATGGGCATGGGCATGTATTTATATATGTGAGGGAATGTATGTGTGCGGCACAGAGGCAGTCAAAACTCCAGAGACATTGTGTGTGTGTGTGTGTGTGTGTGTGTGTGTGTGTGTGGGGGGGTGTGTGGGGGTGTGTGTGTGTGCTCAGGGGTGGCAGGACAGTTTGTATTCATATAATCTCAACTGTCTGCATCTCCCAGAGGTCCCTGTGGATTTCCTGGACCCAGTTTGCCCTTACAACAGAATCACACACACACACACACACACACACAGAGTATGCCCTTACAGCTAAATAAATATTGCATAGATTTAAGCTGGCGATTGCAGGCCGCTTGAAAGCTGCTTACAATGCACTTGTATTGTTTACTCTGGCAGAGGAGCACTGCAATGTCTGGCCATGATTAGATATTGCTTATTTGGTTAGATTGGAGGTGGTTGCTTGCTGGTGGGGCCATTTTTCCACAGCTTTGTTTCCCTACACTCCCTCCCTCTCCTCCTCCTCCTCCTCTTCTTCTCCTTATTTCCCTCTCTCTCTCTCTCTCTCTCTCACACACACACACACACACACACACACTCTCAGTCCCCTAGAGCCTTTTGGGTAACGGTGAATATTTCTGTGGCCGTCTTGGTAGCCATACTCCCCTGATGCCAATGGTCACTGCAGGTATATCTTTCAAGACCAACTGAGTGTAATGAAACTGGACCAATGGTTTCACCATAGCAATGCAGGCGAAGGAGCATTTAAGTGGTTCAATTTGATTGTCTTTTTGAAAGTCTCAGCAAAGACGAAAGCTGAGTGGCCTTTCCCTTCCTGCTGCAATTTGCAGGCCAAAAGCACAGGGTACATGACTGCATCGATTGCTTCATTAAACTTGGATGTGGTTGTGCTCGAGTCATTGGCAAACGCCACTCCTTCACCACCAACACCTGCTGGTTACCATGGCGAACATTCTCCAGCAAAGTCCCTTCCTGGCGCTTAATGGCCTGTTGAGACAAGGTCTTCCATTCTGCAGTGCCCCAATGGGATTCCACCAAGCAGAGCATTCCAGCCCTGCATCTAGCAGAACCCCAGCACTTAACGTTTAATGATGCAATAATGCAGTGATGTTCCATCGCTAGCGGCGACAGAAGAAACACGGCACATTGTGAGAGCGGCGAGGTCACCAGGAGGTCAACTTGATCAATATACGTTACGCTGAGGGGCTAGGGAAGCATTCTGTTGCAACCTTTAGGTAACCTCCCTGCCTCACTGATAGCTAATTACAAGCCCACGGTTGGCAGATTCAACCACTAAATGCCAATGGGTGACTAGCCTGTGTGTTTACGTCCTCAAACAGGTCTTTCATCATTACTGAACTGCTATTCATCTTGGCTGTCACTCCTGGGGCGCTCCTGCAGACGCAGCTCCACATCTGGAGCACAACATGAGGAAAGGCATGTGTGAACAATTACATTATTCATTTCTGAAACCAAGTACACACATTTGAATGGAAAAAAGAAATGTCTTAAGTCTTAAGGCTCGGACTACCAGACTTAAGAACAGTTTTTTATTCCCACCAAGCAACACTGAACACTGAAACAATGACAGCCTAAGCCTGTGCCTGTCAGTCTTTTTTCACAACAGCCCTCAAACAGACGCACACTCTCTCTCTCTCTCTCTCGCCTCAACACTTAACATACTATTTATTATTTATATTTGAGGAGCAAAAACACAAGGATTGTACACTCATACACTAGTATAATAAGATCTTGTGGCCATGTGACTTACCACCTCGGTAATGAACCCGGTTGGCCCTGAAGGTAAGAAGGGCAGGAATGTTTTGAATGATAATATAACGCTTCAGTAACGTAGCCGTTGTGGCCCTAAGGTAACAAATGTCTTGACTGATAAAATGCAGTGTAATAATATGAGTGGCTGAACCCTAGGGCGATGGTGTGTTGCATAGTCTTTCAGTGAGATCGCCTTATAGTCCATAAAATGTCCCTGCGCTGTCTTCAAACTGTATGTCCTAGTCAGGAAGGGACCCTGGAGGTTCAATCCACATGGTTGTGTTAGTGTGTCTGTCATTCTGTCTCACTGATTCTGAGGATCGAGGATGTGTGTGTGTGTGTGTGGTGTGTGTGTGCAAGCGTGTGTAGTGCCAAAGGCTGAGATTGAGTGTGTGTGTGTTAGTGAGCAAGTGTCTGTAGTTAGGAAAATTGTGTGTGTGTGTGTGTGTGTGTGTGTGTGTGTAGTGTGTTTCAAATGGATAAAGTAGTATGTGATTAAAAGACATTAGGCATCAGGGTGCTGATATGAGCTTTGTGTGTGTGTGTGTGTGTGTGTGTGTGTGTGTGTGTGTGTGTGTGTGTGTGTGTCTGTTGTGTGTGTGTGTCAGTGTAATGTTATGGGCTTTAGTAAGTCTGAGCATTAATTAGTGTGTGTACCTGGAGTGATTGTCTCAAACAGATGAAATCCGCTACAGGCAGAGAAAAGCTGAGATTGAGAATGAAACAATATTACTGTTTACACACACACACACACTCACATACACACACACACAAATGCACACACACACACACACACACACATAGCATAGCAGTGGTGTCAGGTGTGTGTGGAGTGGAGTGACGCCAGTGTGTGCCGTGTTCCTGAGCGACAGCCTTTGATCCTCATTACTGACGGCTGCTCCCGCCTCTCTGAAAAGTCGTTTGTCACACATCCATATTTCACACACTGACACACACACATACGCAAAAGCAGACAACTCTGAGTGCCACCAACCTCCTCTTTTCACCATTCAATCACACACACACACACACACACACACACACACACACACACCATGTTTAATACATTCTGATGTATGCTTGTCTTCCATTTCCATTTCTTCTGCTGTCTCCTCATCTCCTCCGGCTCCATCCTCTCTCGCTCGCTTTTTCTCATTCAGTTTTGTGTGTGTGTGTGTGTGTGTGTGTGTGTGTGTGTGTGTGTGTGTGTGGACTGTGACTAACACACATGGGAAGGCTAGAAATGCACTCGTAAAACCCCTTCCCACCCAAGGTGTTAAAATGCTAGGCTATGTGAGCTTATGGAATGTGCACATGTGAAGGGATGGGCCTCAGCCCTGTCTTATCTTTGTAGGTTACAGCCAGTGTGCATTCTATTGCTAAACAAGACTATTTCAGACTCGTCGTAGCTTTTATATTACGGCCTCTCCTTGAGATACTCCGCAATGCACTTCCATTATCCCAAATATCCTTAGAAATGAAAGCTGAGCCACCAAACCTGTGGGCAGTGTGATGATAGCACAGCTCTAGTAGTACAGCCATCTGCAAATGAAGCAGAGGACAGTTACTAAGCCTATGGGGCATGGAGCTGTGTTCAGACTGACAGGGAGGACATGCTGTGTTTCAGGTCACGAGAACAAGACAAACGGGGAAATTAAAATCATGTCACAGAACCTAGCTCTAAACGCTTTTACAGAGCATGAACAAGGCCACTTTATACTAAAACACACAACCTAAGCCCTACGTGGGCTTGTTAGGCTTCGGAAGAGCTCAATCACAGACCCAAGTTGGAACAGAAAACTTCTTTAATTGTGGCACAGCCCAAACTCTCAGGAGCAGTCAGACAACAAAGGCATTCAAAAACAGTGAACCAAAAAAAAAATACAAACAAACGCTTCAAGGAAGGCAACACCATCAGGTAAAAAGGTAGAAAACTCCAGGCTTAATAAACTCTTCACTAACAAAAACTAAAAGGCAGGCAGGCTAACAGACGCTTCAGGCAGGTACATACCAGCGACAGACAGACAAGGAATGACAATGAACCAATAATCATCAGTACAGCACAACTAATCATAGACAGGTGTGTATGAAGACACAGGTACATTCCAGCAATGGACAGACAAAATGACTGACTGGAACAGGCTTTAAGTGCCCTCTCCAATGCACCAATAATCACTAGTGCAGCACAACTAATGGCAGACAGGTGAGTATATGAACACAATCTGGAGGAGGGAACAGGTAACACTGAGGGAAGGGGCTGGAACAGGTAACACTGAGGGAAGGGGCTGGAACAGGTAACACTGAGGGAAGGGGCTGGAACAGGTAACACTGAGGGAAGGGGCTGGAACAGGTAACACTGAGGGAAGGGGCTGGAACAGGTAACACTGAGCGAAGGGGCTGGCCGACACAGATGAAAAAAAAAAAAAAGGAAAGAGGGAATATCTTCCACAGAGTCACCAGCAGATGGCCCAAAATCAGGACCTCAGGCATTAGATTCCTAACAGGGCAAGGCAACAGTTTACACTAAAACACACAACCTGAGCTGTAGATGTGCAAAGCAAAACTTTATACTAACACACACAACCTGAGCTTGACATGCACAATCCAACACTTTATACTAACACACACAACCTGAGCTTGACATGCACAATCCAACACTTTATACTAACACACACAACCTGAGCTCTACAAGAGCAAGGCAACACTTTATACTAACACACACAACCTGAACTCTACACGAGCAAAGCAACACTTTATACTAACACACACAGTTATGTGTGTAATGGGCTCTGTGTATGGCAGACTAAAAGTCCCAGAAGGAATTCCATTCAGGATGGTCATTCTCTTCCGATCAGTAGGCTATCAGTAGGCTAATCGAGTACAGTAGGCTAGATTAATATTAGGCATAGTATTAGTTTGTTGTAGAGTAGTTATACTAGTTTACTACTCAAAGTAAGCCTGACTAATAAGCTCTCCGTGTTCCTCGCCAGTTCAGAGTTCATTTCGTAGTTAGCTCGTAGCTACAGACTCATTACACAGTTGTTTACTATCTTAAAAGCTAATTACCGGGAAAGAGTGACCATCCTGACAGAGTCCTTCTGGTACTTCACGTTACGAGTCGGTCATTTTACATTATGTAATGAATTTTCAATAGAAATTCTTCAAGAATTGCTGCAGTAGATGCATAGATCTACAACTCTTTCCAGCTGCTAACATGCTTTAGTCCAATCTCCAGATACAACAAAACATCAGTCAACATGTTGTCAACACCTGTCAACTTCTCCAACTGCAATTGAAATTGGGCGTTTACAATTTTGCAATTAAGATATAAAAGATACATCATTTTGGTGCTGGGGTGATCCTGTATGTAAGAAAATCTACGCATTATAGAAATGTGTTTATTGGCTGCATATTGTGTGGAAATAGCAAGAAATGTGTCAGTTGTATGGCTACAAAAGACCTATGGCGTGCTAATTGTATCTAGAGTTTTGAGATGGCTGGAT
>PYXC01000771.1:287500-292500 GCA_015244755.2 Tenualosa ilisha
ACAACATACCATGTGAGGAAGGTGTGAGAATAGAGAAGGACAGAAAGAGGATACAGAACAAGAGAAGAGCGGAGAGATGAGGAGAGGAGAGATGAGGAGAGGAGAGATGAGAAGAGGGCAGTGTGTGAGTATGCATTGTGTGTTCAGGAAGCACACATGACTTTAGAGGGAGGTCTAAACAAAAAGCATTTTCTTGATTGTGTTTTTCCAAAGTTTAGCTGGCTGGCAACATGTTTTTCTCAAGGATGCATCTCCCTCTTTTAAGAGAGCAGGTGGACAGCATTTGCTTGGTATAAAATGAACCCCAATTAAAGAGAAGATTCAGAGAAGAGAAGGGAAGATTACAAGAAGAGAAGAGATGGCTCACCTTCTGTGTTACATGACATCTGTGAGAGCTGCACTGTGTGTGTATGTGTGTGTGTGTGCGCATAGGTGTGTGTGTGTGTGTGTGTGTGCATAGGTGTGTGTGTGTGTGTGGGTGTGCTTTTGGTGAGGGGTGAACGCTTGAAGAAATATCGCCTCACTTGACATCAAAGGGTAAGGTTCAGAGTTTGGGATCAAAAGTACAACTCAAGGTTCCCCCATCTTTCGTCTTGTGACATGAATAAAACATGTCCATGGATCTGAGGAGAGGAGAGGAGAGGAGAGGCGAGTCGAGTCGAGGTGTCTCGTTCCTCTCTTCTTTTGCCCTCTGTGATTAGCTCTGCATGGCATCCATTTCCTGTTTTTGTGTTCAGGGTTTTGGATTCTCTTCTGCGGCGTGAACATCAGGTTGGAGGTAATCCCTTCAGATGTGTGATGGGGGGAGGAGAAGAGGAGAGAGAAGAGGAGGAGGAAGAGGGGGAGGAAGAGGAGGAGGAAGAGGATCCCAGAGCATAAACAAGGTGGAAAACAGAAATCAAGCTGTGTTCACTGAAACAAAAAAACAAAAAAAAACTTGTACTAATAATCTGGAATCTTCATTCCATGGCAGAATGCATCCATTGATGGTACTCTGTAAAACATTTCTGATTAGAATTAATTAGAGAACTTTGCAGTCTGTCAAATCTACAAGTGTTAATAAAACCAGGCAATAAAACCATTCAATAAAATCATTCTGCTTTGCTAGAATTGAAGGTAATACTTCTACAGAAGGGTGTGGTGTTGCAGCACGACTGAAGGGGTTTCCTGCATCTTTCTGAGAATTACAAACCCCAAAGCTACATTTAGACATTCATTCAGATCAACCATTTATTTCTTATTTATTTTTTAATGTTAAACTGGATTCAGAGATGCCTGTACGCCAGTATAATCATTGTGCTGATACATATGTAATAAATGAAGAAGCCCCAGACAGTATTGATGGTAATGTTGTAATCAAAAGAGTAAATGATTCTGCGTTGCTACCATAGGCGTGGCCAGAAATCATAAAATGAACCCAAAACACACAGGTTACTAAAATAAGACAAATGCCTTTATGAATGCACACATTCCACGTTTAATAGTGAACATAGGCCTCGTTAAATGATATCACAAGCAATGTTATGCCTCCACACAGTGAAAACGTTACAACTACACACAGCATTGAACTGGCGCAGTGAAAACGTTACAACTGCACACAGCATTGAACTGGCACAGTGAAAACGTTACAATTGCACACAGCATTGAACTGGCACAGTAAAAACGTTACAATTGCACACAGCATTGAACTGGCACAGTGAAACACAACTGCAGATGCAACATGTGAAACAAGCACCCAGGACAGCGCTCAATAAGCTAGCCAATGCTTCTGATGTATGAAATTCATATAAACTTATTTCCTAAAGAGCCTTTTGTCTTATCCTGTTCATTCTTGGCATTAAGGTGTTTTGACTGAACTTCAGTATGATCAAGGTGGAATGGATGGTAGACTATCTCACCGGCACAAGTTCTAGACATTTTTCAAATTTCTGTTATTGCTGTCAATGGTGACCATAAAGCATCACCAAGCAACAAATGTTTACAGGAGCATTAGAAGGCTTCCATGATACCGGTGGTAACATTCCAGACCATTTGCAAGTTCTGGTAAACCCATATAGCGCACAGACACATATAGCTAGCCATATAGCGCACTGACACATATAACTAGCCATATAGCACACTGACACATATAGCTAGCCATATAGCACACTGACACATATAGCTAGCCATATAGCGCACTGACACATACAGCTAGCCATATAGCGCACTGACACATCACAGCTAGCCATATAGCGCACTGACACATTATAACTAGCCATATAGTGCACTGACACATCACAGCTAGCCATATAGCGCACTGACACATCACAGCTAGCCATATAGCGCACTGACACATTACAGCTAGCCATATAGCGCACTGACACATCACAGCTAGCCATATAGCGCACTGACACATGACAGCTAGCCATATAGCGCACTGACACATCACAGCTAGCCATATAGCGCACTGACACATCACAGCTAGCCATAGAGTTTAAAAAAGAAGTTAGAATTAATCACTTACTTCTGTCCTTCAACATTCCAAGTGTTGTTGTTTGTGTCATGATGCTGCTGAGGACTTCTCCTTTAGAATAATTGGGACTATTGACTACTTATTGTTAAATATCTGGTCTGATGAGACATTTACATTTTTGGCCACAGCTGACACTTATTATGAATGAAAATAAGACCACTGTAAATAATGACCAGTTTGTGTTTGTTATTTTTCATTGACAGAATTTCATCGCTGTTGCTTGGTAACCTAGTCACTGATAGCTTATCATGTTATGTGGAGGCAACAGGAATATTGCCTCTTGACAAATAAACAAAGGGAGCCTTCTGATTCGATGGGCTAATGTAGCTTCAGCTAACAAGATCATTTTGGCCAAAGTAGAAACCTTTGGTCGTGTGGCTGAATATCTACTCATATCTAGTCTTAACAGTGGTGAAGTCATTAATTAAAAGCTACCAGTTACTCCTTTGAATCATCATGATCACATACACCACAGTCCTGTGCAGTGTGAGCCGCATGGCACGTGCAGACAGTGTGCATGGTCTCACCTGTTACCATGCATTCTAAATGGAAATTAAAATGGTCCAAAACCATGTCTGCCAAGCTTAAGCACTGCTTGCAGCCTGAATGGGACCCTAACTGCCCCCCAAATAAGTTGCAAGGGCATTCACAGTTTTGTAGATTCTCTTTCTTTCTTTCTTTGGTCCCATCACTGAGAGAGAGAGTCCTTTAGAGTCCTTTAGAGAGTCCTTTCTGCTGTCCTTTAACATAACTCTGCAATCAAGTCATATTTTGTCTATGCCTCTTTGTTTTAATTAGTAAATCATTGTGTAATGGACAGTACGGCTAATGTGCTTATATGGCTTCTGCCAAGACAATATAGGGTCACTGACCCAACACAAAATACAGCTGATGTTATGGATCACCACCCAAATGTAATCATCTAATACCCACATTGTCATCCAAATCCATGCTGTACTTTTAGAGTTATCTTACTCACAGACAGACAAACCCTGGCGAAAACATAACCTCCTTGGCAGAGGTAATTACAGTAATCCATTTCTTTGTAATTAGTCACTCACAGCTCTGCTTAATGGATTGCTCAACCTGCACCAAATCTCACTTCAGTGAGGTTCAATGACACCTAGTATATCAGATGCCAGCTTGCTGGCCATTACATGTAGTGCAGCTTGGTATTTAGTTAGCTAACATACTGCAGCAAAAATATTACTTGCGATTTTGTGACCTGTCTCATGCAATGTTACCCAAGTGCAAGCCACAGACTAATTTCTATTCCTATTCAGCTTTGGGCGCTACATCACATTTCAGCTGATGAATCAGAGACACTTGCCACAATCATTTTGAAGTTTACTGAGCAAACAAGACAATTTAAGTAGCTATCCTTGGGTAAATGAACCTATGGCCTGTTGTTCAATGAAGCAACACATCACCACAGCTTCACGTTACTCATCTCCCATTGACATTGTTCCCCCACATCTCATCTGTCATATTAGCCAGGAGAGATGACACTTGCATTTATATTTACATGACACTTTTATCCAAAGCAACTTACATTTGTCAACTATCAATTAGTCAAGGGCCAGTTTCCCCTAGAGCTACTTAGGGTTATGTGCCTTGCTTAAGGGCACCACGGTGGCAGCCAGGCTTCCATCAGATATGATAAGATAAGATCTTACTGGGCTCTGACCTGTTTCTCCCCTTAGGAGAAAGAGACTACCAGAAGTGTATTTCAAGATTTAAACGCTGATTTTAAATTGGACATAATTGGGTATGGACAACAGACAGGTTCTTACATTAAGACTTTATATGACATTAATCTCACTGAATTCCAGTTGCATTCTCCTAAAACCCACTTAGGAGAAGAAAACATACTTGAGGCAAAGATAGTTTGATAGACTGTCCTCTGGGTTTTCAAAGGTCATCAATGCTGAGTCAGTGGAAGTGAGTTGAACCACTAGTCATCTCCTCAGTAACCAATCAAGTAAACTTGTGGAGACTTTGGCAAACTGTAGAAAACAGAGAGCCTCATATGAACACTGAGATCATCCTCTGGGCAGATTACGGCTCTGTGTGTGGGGCCTTTGCCATTCTTGGCATCTATACAGTGCGGTACCTCATACTGACACATACATACACACACAGGCCTTCGCTTTCATCCAAGTGTGTTTATGTTCAGTTTGGTGAGTCACAACTTTTGTCTGTCTGCCACCCAGAACTATCAGAGAAACAGATGTCCCTAAGAAGTGAGAATTAGCCTGACGCTGTCCATGAGTGTGTGCATGTGTGTGTGTGCGCACATTTGTCTGTGCGTGCATGTGTGTGTGTTTGTTTGTGGTTGTGCGTGCATGAAGAGAGAGTGAGTGAGTCAACAGACAGAGACACATAAGATAGGAAGGCACTCAGGCATCTGTGTGTGTGTGTGTGTGTGTGTGTGTGTGTGTGTGTGTGTGTGTGTGTGTGTGTGTGTGAGACATAAGGGAGGCACTCA
>PYXC01000771.1:297500-300000 GCA_015244755.2 Tenualosa ilisha
TTTGAGAAACACACACACACACACACACACTCTCTCTCTCTCTCACACACACACACTCCCTCTCTGTCTCTCTCTCTCTCTCTCTCTCTCTCTCACACACACACACACACACACTCACACACACACCAATACAAACACACACTAAGCATGAGAAGCATGTGTGTGCATGCATGTGTGTGTGTGTGTGTGTGTGCCCTCTTGAGGCATGGCCTGAGTGTTCAGTAGCGTGTTTGTTGCAGTGGTAATAAGGCTCCTCGGATCTGAGCAGTGGATGGAGGCGAGGAACGAGAACCAGGAAGCGAGAACGAAGACGACATCTGACTCATCATGACCCATCCCCCCTCCCCCCCCCCCACTTCGCCTCGCCTCGTTGCCAAGGAAGTCCTTGGATTTGGATGCCGCCCTCAGGGTTGCAATGCAGGCCACCACTACACACACACACACACACACACACACACACAGATCTGGCCTGGAACATCAGCAAATCTTTTTATAGTTTCACCAGCCTAAGGCTCAACATCACGACTCCAAATAAGAATGCAGGATCTCTCTGACATACATTCTATCCATATGCAGCGTGTGTGTGTGTGTGTGTGTGTGTGTGTGTGTGTGTGTGTGTGTGTGTGCAGACAGAATCTGTGTGACATTCTCTATATATGCAGCCTTCTATCCAATTCAGTTCGATTCTATTTATGCAGCATCATTTACACACACCATTTACAATAGTATTGCAGTATTGTCTCGTGGTGCTTTACAGACGTTAACAAGGAGCACCCAAGAGCAACAGGGACAATGAAAAACCTTGTGCAGATCCACGGATCAAGAGAAAACCCAACTGCCAGGGGTCATGCTGGAAAAATACAGTCAGTAGTTACCATGATAACTAACATTTTTTTCCATGCTTTTAGCTGGGGATCATAATTCCAAAATATTGTCTCACAACATTATCAGGCCATAGGTAGCTGTCTAAAGTTCTGGCTGGACAATGTAGTAGCAACCAGACAGAATATTAAAGTCAGGGAGTGAGACTGATCATGGGGGTAACATTGGGTGGGTCCATTTTGACAAGTGCTGTCGTGAGAGGGGTCGGTCACAGGGCTTCTAGGAAGGAGAGTCAGTCCTGGCATGACCGTCAAGGAAAGGCCTCTAGGAAGGAGGGTTGGTCCGGACATGGGCGTCAAGGAAAGGCCTCTAGGAAGGAGGGTTGGTCCGGACATGGGCGTCAAGGAAAGGCCTCTAGGACGGAGGGTTGGTCCGGACATGGGCGTCAAGGAAAGGCCTCTAGGAAGGAGGGTTGGTCCGGACATGGGCGTCAAGGAAAGGCCTCTAGGAAGGAGGTTGGTCCGGACATGGGCGTCAAGGAAAGGCCTCTAGGAAGGAGGGTTGGTCCGGACATGGGCGTCAAGGAAAGGCTTCTAGGAAGGAGGGTTGGTCCGGACATGGGCGTCAAGGAAAGGCTTCTAGGAAGGAGAGTCAGTCCTGGCATGACCGCCAAGGAAAGGCTTCTAGGAAGGAGGGTTGGTCCGGACATGGGCGTCAAGGAAAGGCTTCTAGGAAGGAGGGTTGGTCCGGACATGGGCGTCAAGGAAAGGCCTCTAGGAAGGAGGGTTGGTCCGGACATGGGCGTCAAGGAAAGGCTTCTAGGAAGGAGGGTTGGTCCGGACATGGGCGTCAAGGAAAGGCTTCTAGGAAGGAGAGTCAGTCCTGGCATGACCGCCAAGGAAAGGCTTCTAGGAAGGAGGGTTGGTCCGGACATGGGCGTCAAGGAAAGGCTTCTAGGAAGGAGGGTTGGTCCGGACATGGGCGTCAAGGAAGGCTTCCAGGAAGGAGGTTGGTCTGGACATGGGCGTCAAGGAAAGGCTTCTAGGAAGGAGGGTTGGTCTGGACATGGGCCTCCCGTGAAGCTGGTCGCTGTCCAATCAAGAGGAGTTGGTGACAGGAGTCGGCGATTGGGAGACAGGGATGACACTAAGCAGAGATGTTTATGGTGTAGGTGGACAGAGGACACAAGTGTATTAGGCCAGAATAGGTGATTCACACTTGACTTCACACTTCACTGTTCATATGTGGCATATGTGCATATATATATATATATATATATATATACCTACTAACAAGTCTGCAGCTTCAGAGTCTCTTAAGGGATCACACACACACACACACACACACACACACACACACACACAGACACACACAGTAAACATTCATTGTGAATGAAGACTATGTCTGAATGACAGAGATTTTAAGGTCCATCCATCTAAGCCACACACACTGATCTGTCTTCATCAGTGATGTATGACCTGATCCGAACTGAACACACGTTGTTTCCAGTCACACAAAAATGTGTAACGATACTCAGGCTGGGTTCGATCGGGCGGGTTGAATGAATTACTGCCCTTTTAAAATCAATATTTCAACACAGATATTTCTAGAATCCTCTGAAATGCACAATAGGCGTTCCCAAGCTCCAGGCATCAAGTGCAGCACTTTATTTGAGGCC
>PYXC01000771.1:307500-312500 GCA_015244755.2 Tenualosa ilisha
CTGTTTACAGTCGGCTTGTGCACACATGTGCACACCGCGGTATATGGCACAATGGCTAAAGTTGGGAGAAAGTGGCAGAGCCCTATATGGGATTTTTTTGAGTACGACAGCGAAACGGACAGAAGCAAGTGCATTGTGTTAGAGGCAGGTCACAAGATTTGCGGAACAGTTCTCAGAGGGAAAAATCCCACAAATCTCAAAGTACATTTACGGAGCTCGCATAGGGATGCTAATAGCGAGTACCTTGCAAAAAGTATCTTCTTGTAGTAGCACTCCCGGAGCTATATATATATATACACATACAGTACACACACATCAGAGCATCATCAAAGCGTATCTCACACTCACACTCTGACTCTCTCTCTCTCTCTCTCTCTCTCTCTCTCTCTCACACACACACACACACACACATACACACCGACAGACATACGCACACACACAAAGATACAGACACACACACATCAGAGCATTATCAGAGCGTATCCCACACTCACACTCTCTGACTGACACACACACGTCAGAGCATCATCAGAGCGTATCTCATTATGTTCAATGTCAAAAAAACGCTTGTTCAAGCTTGTTCTATTTCTATTAGTGAAAAAAATGGGTGTTTCTATCAGTACCCGTTGTTGGCTCCTGAGCACTTGTTGATGTTAATTTTGCTGCTACTTCCTTGTTTACTTATTTTTGAGTTTGTACATTTGGAATTTTTTATGTTTTTGCACTTAATGCTGCCAGCTTGTGGAGATTTTGGTTGGTTTGGGGAATACTTGAATAAATGTTTTAAATTTGTATTTGTTGAGTTTTATAACCCGATACTTACTGGTCTTTTTGAACCCTGCACTTGACAAATACCCCAAAGTATAAAAAACTAAAACTAATACTGAAACTAATAAAAACTAAACTAAAACTAAGCATTTAGAAAAAAACGAAAACTAACTAAAACTATCAGACCCACTCTAAAAACTAACTAAAACTAACTGAATTAGAGAAAAAAAAGTAAAAACTAACTAAAACTAAACTATAATGAAAAATGCAAAACTATTATAACCTTGGTTCTAATCCCCTCTGTGTGTGTGTGTGTGTGAGTCTGTAAGGGGGAAATTCTACACTTTCAGGCTGAAGGTGAGTGTGTTTCTGTGTGTGTGTGTGTGTGTGTGGTGTGTGTGTGTGTGTGTGTGTGTGTGTGTGTGTGTGTGTGTGTGTGTGTGTGTGTGAGTTAATGTGTGTGTGTGTGCGCACGCACATGTGAATTGTTTGCTTTTTAATCTAACTCTGCAACATTGAGCAGAAACACAAACAGAGTGCTATCTTGGCAGATGTTATCAGGAGCCTCAGTGTGTGAGTGTGTGTGTGTGAGACTGTGTGTGAGTTGCATGTGTGTGTGTGTTGCGTCTGGCTGTCAAGATTCCAAATGGCAGCCGTCGCCCGTGTGTGTGTGTGTGTGGTTGTTAGTTGCTTCCTTCCTGTCAGAATCCTCTAAAAGGACGCCGAGGTTCCCTTTTGATGTTTCCGCCCTCTGTGCTGACACCCTGTCGTGGTGACGCCGTCACAGACGACCATCTCTGTCCCCGCGCTGCTGTTCCACAGGGCGGGGTTATCAGAGGTCAGGCATTGTTTGGCCAAACATAGATGCTGCCATCTTGTCATCATATTGTGGAAATATCATTGCAATGCATCTGTGTGTTTGTGTTTGTGTGTGTGTGTGTGTGTATTTCTATTGCAATGCATCTCTGTGGGTGTGTGTGTGTATGTGTGTGTGTCTGTGTCTATTGCAATGCATCTGTGTGTGTGTGTGTGTGTATGCATAAATTGTGGGTCTGGCCATGTGAAAATCTTGGCCTGTCAGTGTGTGTGCCTTAGTGTGTGCTCTTTTACATGTGTGTCTGATTATGAATATGTTTATGTATACCCAGCCATAGAACGACTTTGTGTGTGTGTCTGTCTGTGTTCTCATCAAAATAGAGGTATATGACTTGTATAAATGTGTATTAGTGTGTGTGTGTGTGTGTGTGTGTGTGTGTGTGTGTGTGTGTGTGTGTGTGTGTGTGTGTGTGTGTGTGTGTGCATTTGAGCATAGCCATATTAATGTTTGGGTTCTTGCTGAAAAGCGATTCCTCACAGCCAAGACCTAACATGCGTGAATGTCAAAGCGGAATTCTGAATCACACACATTAAACTATCGTCCGTGATCAAGGCTTTGCCAGTGTGTTTTGGACCCACACACACACACATACACAAACGAACACACACACACACGGGCACACAACACACACACACACATTATGCCATCGCCCGTGATCAAGGCTTTGCCGTATGTTGTACAAGCTACTCAGACACTTGATATTCCCCAGGGAATATTTGGGACAACTGTGCCATTTTCCATAATCTCTCTTAACATGCACACACACACACACACACACACACACACACACACACACACACACACACTGCTTGTATGCATCACTTCTCTATGCATCACAGGGCTGGGCCAGTGCACAGTGTCTATGTACCCGTATGTTTCAGCAATGTGTGTCTGTGTGTGTGTGTTTTCCTGAGGTGTGAGATGTACCATGGGATATGACAGAGTGCAAATGTGTGTGTGTGTTCCTGAGATGTGAGATGTACCATGGAAAATGGCAGAGTGGAAATGTGTGTGTGTGTGTGTTCCTGAGGTGTTCAGTGTACCATGGGATATGGTTCTCACCACAGAGTGTAAATGTGTGTGTGTGTTCCGGAGGTGTTCGGTGTACCATGGCTTACGGTTCTCACCACAGAGTGTAAATGTGTGTGTTTGTTCCTGAGGTGTTCAGTGTAATGGTAAATTGCCACAACTAATTTCATAAATTCAGAATGTTGTTGGGTTATAGTTAAGTAACAGGTTTTCACACACTCTCAGAGCATTCAGGGTAACACACACCAGTGTGTGTGTGTATGTGTGTGTTCAGGATGTTTCGCTAAGAAAAACATTTTAAAAACCATAGAGTAACCCAGTAACACTAACCCTTAGCCCTGTTGCCTAAAGTCACAGATAAGTGTTGATAAGAGGAAGGAGAGACGTTGCAGAGCTGTGGTGTTTGTCATACGCAGGTATACGCCATCAAACCATAGGAGTAAAGAGAGACGTTGCAGAGCTGTGGTGTTTGTCATACGCAGGTATACGCCATCAAACCATTTTAAAAGGTCTTTAGTTTGCGTGTGTACAGTAAAAAGACGACTGCAATGCTGACCACACTGAACTAGCAGTAGCTGCAATGCTGACCACACTGAACTAGCAGTAGCTGTGGCAGCACCCAAAGACTCTATTCCCAACAGTCAACCCACATGGAGATCAGGTCACATGAGGTCAGAGGTCAAAGAGTCAGGTTTTCAAGCTTGCTTTTTGACCCTGAGTCAACGCAGGTAGACCCCCTCTGGAAGCATCAGTTTCTCTCTGACCTACCAGCATGGGCTCTCTGACATGTGATATAACATGGGCATGGGCACTCTGACATGTGATATAACATGGGCATGGGCACTCTGACATGTGATATAACATGGGCATGGGCTTTCTAGTGATATAATAATACAATATAATAATACTCTCAACCCACAGCAGTAGCAGTATCGAAATGTAGCCGGTTGATGTTTCACTAGTACATCCCTCCACTCCACCCAACTAAACCCAGCGCACCTGTACAGCACCACTCATGTGAGGAGGTTACACTTACCTACAACCCAGCGCACCTGTACAGCACTACTCATGTGATGAAGTTACACTTACCTACAACCCAGCACACCTGTACAGCACTACTCATGTGAGGAGGTTACACTTACCTACAACCCAGCGCACCTGTACAGCACTACTCATGTGAGGAGGTTACACTTACCTACAACCCAGCGCACCTGTACAGCACCACTCATGTGAGGAGGTTACACTTACCTACAACCCAGCGCACCTGTACAGCACTACTCACTACTTACCTACAACTTCATACCAACAGAAACTAAGGAAACGTAATAAATGTGCAGTCATGCTGGTTTAAAGTAATCAACTAAGTGTCCTACACTGACCAGATGTGAGGAAATGACTTTCAATATCAAGTAAAGAAATATGTAACCCAGATACCCATTCAGCCACTATTTCATCTCAATGGTGCTACAAGGACAAGGAAACAAGTCTGAGTGTGTGCTGCTACAATTAACACTGTGCCAATTGCTTAAAAAAAACTGCATATAGTATATGTGATACCCCATGCCAGGAAAACAAAGAACAACAGGAGAACATCATGTGACATCTCTGAGTTGTGCAGCAGCTGACAGTCTCCAGGGGGTGTTAGACACTGTTGCTCGCTCTGCTCCAAAATTCACTAGAGATATGACAGCATGGGAACACCAGGTCCCATTGGTGAACAAATAGCTTTGGAACACTGAAAACTCTGTGTGTGTGTGTGTGTGCGTGTGTGTGTGTGTGTGTGTGTGTGTGTGTATGTGTGTGTGTGTGTGTGTATGTGTTTGTATGAGCATTAACCTTTGATGCCAATGCAGACAGGGAAGTTACAAACACACCAGCACAAACACACCAGGGTATGTGTGTCAAAAAAAAAAAAGAAAGAAAGACATTCACTCTCTCTCTCACACACACACACACACACATGCAAAAATAAATATTCCTCTTTTAGGAAACACTTTCCAGTTGAAAACACAATATTTATTTGTGCCTAAGGCTATAGTTTGGCTATCCTATTAATTCTCAAACAGAATTTCCAATTGCCTCACTTCCCCTGGAAATACACACACGCAGGCACACACATAAAATACACACACGCAGGCACACACATAAAATACATCCCAGAAGCAGAAAGGCCCTGTGAACATGTGACAGCGTGTGCAGCTGGGACTGCACTAAGTGGAGCCGTCTGAGGAAGAGAACCTGCCTGCTGTGGAGATCCCAGACAAGCATCTCACAAAGCCGCCGCTGCTCATGGAACTGCTGCCATGCTAACTGCTAACTCTGTGTA
>PYXC01000771.1:320000-322500 GCA_015244755.2 Tenualosa ilisha
TGTGTGTGTCTAATTGTGTGTTTTGCTGCCCAGGTGTGGAGTTGTGTGTGTCTAATTGTGTGTTTTGCTGCTCAGTTCTGGAGTGTGTGTGTCTAATTGTGTGTTTTGCTGCTCAGTTCTGGAGTGTGTGTGTCTAATTGTGTGTTTTGCTGCTCAGGTGTGGAGTGTGTGTGGTCTAATTGTGTGTTTTTGCTGCTCAGGTGTGGAGTGTGTGTGTCTAATTGTGTGTTTATTCTTATATGCACTTCTTTTCTTTTTTTTTTTAATCGGTGCGGTACGAGGGAGAAATCACATAGCTTGTACCGCTTTAAGTAATGAATTAATTATTCTTTCTTTCTCTCTCTCTCTCTCTCACACACACACACACAAAGGCCTGATGTTTCACTCTCTTTGTTTTCCAACACACACTCCCTCACTGTAGAGTTTGGTGTTGGCAGAAAGAGACTCAAACCACACACACACACACACACACAAACAAACACAGGTGCACACTCTGGAGGTGTGACACAAAGTAACTTTTTTTCCAGTGTTTTTCCCCTTAACTTTTGCATTCATACGGCCTTGAGCTAAATTTGGAAAACAAAAGGAATTGTAGAGAATCCATATAAACTGGTAAACAAACTGCCACTGCCTCAAAGGGTTCTTCAAGGGTACCATTTAGTCAACATCAACACCTGGCCATAAAACTCTTCAGGTGTAATGTTCTGTCAGTTTGAGACAGTGCACTGTAGCTCTGCCAAATGAGGCAAACACATAGGTTTTACCCAGAATCCTTTGCCACTCATCTAACCACAAGACTGCTTACTCCTCTCACAGACTCGACAGGTTTCTGATTAGTCAATATCAGAGCGCTAGTATTTTTATGTTGATGTAGGATTGTACATCACACACCCCTCCAATCCCTAATCTGGCCCCCTGGCCATGCAGCAGTGGACTGGGGAACATGGGCTGACCGAATATCAACACAGCAACACAACTGCTTCTATTCCAGAGGTAGTGTACAGCTTCCTAAGAGTAACACAGGAGTCGTCTGTTCCAGTATTAGTGTGTAGCTTCCTTTGAGTGTATAACAATGGTGTACAGGAGGCGGGAGTGCAGCAGTTCAGGAGCTGGCTAGTGTGCTAGTGGCTTGGAAAGTTGTGGGTTCAGGAGCCTGGCTAGTGTGCTAGTGGCTTGGAAAGTTGTGGGTTCAGGAGCCTGGCTAGTGTGCTAGTGGCCTGGAAAGTTGTGGGTTCAGGAGCCTGGCTAGTGTGCTAGTGGCCTGGAAAGTTGTGGGTTCAGGAGCCTGGCTAGTGTGCTAGTGGCTTGGAAAGTTGTGGGTTCAGGAGCCTGGCTAGTGTGCTAGTGGCTTGGAAAGTTGTGGGTTCAGGAGCCTGGCTAGTGTGCTAGTGGCTTGGAAAGTTGTGTCTTCAAGTCCCGGCTGCCACCGTTGTGCCCTTGAGCAAGGCACTTAACTCTAAGTAGCTCTCGGGGAGACTGGCCAGGGAGAGGTTAAAAAGAGAAGAACAGGAATCAACTAGTTAAATCAGTAACAGGGCAGAGGGGGTCGACTAGTTAGGTCAGTAACAGGGCAGAGGGGGTCGACTAGTTAGGTCAGTAACAGGGCAGAGGGGGTTGACTGGTTAAATCAGTAACAGGCAATGACAGAAACGAAGAGAAAGCCAGAAAGAGAAATTCGATTCCTAGACTCAGCGAGAGTCACCTTATAGAATCCTCAGGTCTCTAACAGTGTAGAGGGAGGAAACTCTTAGACAGAGCTATAAGCACAAACAGCAAAAATAGCAGGTGCATTTCAATGTGAATTTATGACAAATGCTGAAAACTGAGAGTACAACTCATGTCTGTGTGTGAGAGACACATGAAGCTGATATTGTTGCAGTTGCATCTATTCGTCTATTCATTTTCACGTGACATCATTTCACCTGATGGGCAAGAAAAGCATTCACTCCATTGCAAGTTGTTTTTTTCACTGATGCAAAAAAAAAAAAAAAAAAAAAAACTGAAATGCAAGTGGACCAAATAAAACGTATAAATGTGTAAAGGTGTAAATGGTCTTTCTGTGGCCTTTCCTCTGTACCTCTGTATATGAATGTGGCAGTGACTGAGTTCACCACAATTGTCTGTAACAAATGGCGTCATTCATCGATATCAATTTGCTAAAGGCAAAATGTTGGCTCAGTTTTAGCTCAATCATTATAACGCGAACGTTACGGATATAAGGCAAATTAAACAACTGATGTTTAGGTCAGCTGCTTGTCTTTCAGAGTCAGGGCTGGTGTTTCTAGTAATCTGTTACCTTAGCTGTTGGATTAAAATCATTAGACAAACCACTGGACTCTACCTGAAACCTGAAATGCAGACATGCCGAAGAGCAGTATCAGTATGGGATTACCTGTCAAACGCAGGTAGGCTGACATGAACACCTAGCAGCTGGTTGTCTGTTGGCCCAGGAGAAATGATGGATCAAGCTGTCATTTGTATTGTTATTCCCCTGCCATTC
>PYXC01000771.1:327500-332500 GCA_015244755.2 Tenualosa ilisha
AAATATCGAAAAAAAAGACCACTCAAGCTGGGATGGGATTCAGTGCATTCATTTGGTCAAAAAGTTCCCGACGAGAGCTTTGAGTGCTCTGTTGCCAATGACGACACTTTGACCCTCACCCATTTCTCCCACGTCCTTTGACCCTAGTGCTCAGTTTTGCTCATTCACGTGTTAGGACAGGGTGTCCCAATGCTTTTAAGACCAAGAGGAAGTACTCCTCAACACTCAAAACCACCCCCTAAACCCGAGGGAGGTCAGGCGCAGATTTCGCAGAGTGAGGATGATTACCCAGAACACCTAGTGAATTCACACAGTCAAAGTCCTGATGGCCAGGATGGCAAGATAAACACATGCAAAGATGTTCTGTGGAATCAGAACAGGAACCTCAGGACATCTCCCAGAAATATCTGGCAGGTGTGTTGAGTGGCCATCAATGGGCACAAGTACCAGCGGGACGGCAATTCTTCTTACAGTAATGAGAGCCTGCGTTTACAGAACAAAATACCCCAGTTATGAGGCTATGGAAAATGGCATTTGATGATTTTCTAAACCGATATGACATGGAAGTATAACCTCATTCCGGCGTAATAATCAAGAAGAGCGAGTAGTTGAAGGCAGAGATCAAGTAGTCCAAGCACAGCTGACTGAGATCACTGTCTGTTGCCCCCCATCTCCTTCCACTACTCTACGAAAGCATCACCAAACCCCTCCTACTCTACTGCCCCCCTGCATCATCCAACCCCTCCTACTCTACTGCTCCCCTGCATCATCCAACCCCTCCTACTCTACTGCCCCCCTGCATCATCCAACCCCTCCTACTCTACTGCTCCCCTGCATCATCCAACCCCTCCTACTCTACTGCCCCCCTGCATCATCCAACCCCTCCTACTCAACTGCCCCTCTGCATCATCCAACCCCTCCTACTCTACTGGCCCGCCTCTGGACCCGTTCATCACTCTACTCCCATTTGGCCGCAGACACAGAACCCTGGACTGAAAAAAAAAACACTTTAAGAAAAGTATCCTCAGCTATCAATGCACTAAACAAACTCCTGACATCTAATCCACCTCATTTTTCTGTGTTTATGTTGTCTGTTTTGTCCATTGTTGCTTACATTGTGTTGAGAAGGGAAAGTGTGTGTGTGTGGGGAAGGGGGTGGTGGTGGTAGTGGTGTGTGTGTGGGGGAGGGGGTGGTGGTGGTAGTGGTGTGTGTGTGGGGGAGGGGGTGGTGGTGGTAGTGGTGTGTGCTGTGTTATAAGTTATATGCATGAGGCTGTGTGCGTGGGGAAAGCTTGGAGGTAGTGTATGTGCACATGTTTGTATCCTGTGAGACGTGAATCTTTTACAACCAATGCTGCTACCTTTTCCTCTGGAACTGAATGATGTGTGAAAAAGAATATCCTTATAGGACAATAAAGACTCTCTATTCTATTCAATTCATAGTTCAGTGAGTCCAAGCCACTGTTCCTTAATTATCACGCTGGAACAACAGTATAGTTCCATGACACTAAGAACTACAAATGGCAACAAGTAACCTGTCACTGATGTATCTGTTATTGTACATCACCTGTCACTGATGTATCTGTTATTGTACATCACCTGTCACTGATGTATCTGTTATTGTACATCACCTGCATTTGAATGTAGAATACCGGATGATTGCGTCTTATTTATCATCTGGTAGTCATGACTCATTTATCATGTTAGCAGTCCTGCAGCGAAACAACTGTAGTTGCGTGTAGTGCCTCTGGTGGCCACACATGTGTGCTGCTATTACTTTATTTTTGTTTCGTGTGAGTTGAGTCACTTGGAAACCACGCTGAGGTTTCAACTAACGGCATAATATATATATATATATATATATATATATATATATATACCTTTTTTATGAATGCCATCATAACGAATAAAGGAGGCTTTCGCAATGAATGAATCATAGCGTCTTTAATCGCGAGTAATCGCAAAACTATTAATCGTCTCATCCCTACTTAGGCTACTGAAGATTCTTAGACTGTTGGCTATCAGTGTTTTCATTTCGTGACTTCAAATGTCTCAGATCCATCTATAGTGGTTAACATGACGGTGATGTGCCAGGCTTTTGTGCTGCTCTTGTAGTAGTAGCACATACGCTTTTGTGTATTCCAGAATAACCAAGTTAGGAGGTTAAAACGAGTCTATTCTTGAATGATCAGTGCAGTCCGCTACTCTCTCTGCTTGCTATGTTATCACTGAGCACTAGTGTCTCGAGCCCAGTGTGTCTTAGGGACAGAGAGCCCAAGCTAGCTCTCACACACTACTTACTGCTGTCCTTGACTCAGATGAGGTTAAATGACTGCAGCTTTGAATGTCCCCAGTTTTAAGAAAACTCATCCCTCGGGTTTCATCAAATAGACGTGGTCACCTTACTCTCGGTAGCACACATGTAGACATTAGGTCACATGAGGACAATAACAAGTACGTACTTTGCCATTGGTGTGCTCTCCTCTCTCCACTTTCATTGCCGTCCAAACCCCCTTCCAACCACACAACCACCAAAAAATCCCAGTCATAACTGCCTCATGGGTGGGTCTTCTAATGGTGGCTTCAGGACCAATTACTGTGTTTAAGCTACACTGCTAGGCGAGGCACACTGTTGAATCTACCCTTACAAAACAACAGTAGTAGTACACGGCCATTCTGCTGATGTTACAAGGTTCGGAAACAAAGATCGCGGCTCACAGGCTAAAATACATACTAGTAATTTATATAATAGAGTTGATCTTTATTGGTGGTATATCTACATATTAGTAACTGGTGCTATAGACTGCTATGTGTTTACTCTGATGCCTCACTTCCACTTTTATGTCTCCTGACTTTAAATGGCCATTCAGTGGGAAATCGGCAGGATGGCCACTGATGATCAGACCAAAGAGACAAGTGCACACACACACACACACACACACACACACACACACACACACACACACACACACACACACACACACACACACACACACACACAAACAGGGCAGGTATGTTTGAACTTCTCTACATTTTTCACAGTGAAAGGCAGAGAGTTTTTGTGAGCAGATGCAGTCTGTGTTTCGTGAGCAGACGCAGTGTGTGTTTTGTGTGTGGATCAAACCTGTCCTGTTGTGTCTGCCCTCTGCTGAACTGTTGGCTTGGGAGAATGAGAGGCTCCTCTCTTCCACTGCCAGACCATAATGACACAACCTGTGCTTCACACCATGTCACATACAAACACACACACACACACACACATACACACAGACGTGACACAAGACACACATAAGGTGGATTGCCCTAATGTGGGACATGTTTAGCATTTCAGACTCCTGTAGTGTATTACAATGTGAAGCCAGCATATCAAATCCACACCCAGCACTATTTTGAACCCCCTAAGATGTGCCCTAATCAAAGCAAAAGAGAAAGTGCAGATAGAGTGTTCATAATATGATCTCATAATAGAGTGACATTTATAATAAGATAAATGTCACACATACATTAGTGTTCTTAGTGCTAAACTGTCAATGTGCCGTTTCCTAAAGTGAGACACTATACCTAAATCACATCATTGTATGTATAACAGCAGCCTAAAACTTTCTCTTTTAACTTTTTAATGTTTTTAAAATGCATACAATAATGCATAGAATAAATGATCAATTTCTGACCCTGTGCTGGAGAGTGGATCTGGCATTGGTGGCCATGCTGATCTGCAGAGCAAAATGGTCCACTACACATTCTTTGACTGTTTGACTGTTTTTACAACTGTCCCACATTGACCAACATGTCCTAAACTGGGACAATAACAAAATGGGTCAGAAATAAAAAAATAAATATGGTGTGTGTGTGTAGATATATATATACACTGCATGAACACATTTAGGCAAAAAGTAGCACATTTGTTTTGATAATAATTGATTTATACCCTTGAGACCAAATTTGTTTAAACTCTATGTTACATCAATTGGTTTGGTTGAGAGCCACTTCCATTGAAGCTTAAGAGTCCCACATTAGACAGTGTCCCACATTACACACGCTACACACACACTACACACTACATGTATACATACACACACACACACACAGAATGGAAGTCAGTATTGCAGAGAGACTACCCTTCTCGAAATGTAATGGTTTAAGATGCTTACCTAAATGAATTAAAGTCTTTTTTATACTTTTATCCCTCTCTCTCTCTCTCTCTCTCTCTCTCTCTTCCCAGTGAGTAATTTGTGTGTGTGAGCCATAGAGCACCTGCCCCCGGCATCTCTAATGTCCTCCATCCATCAGGAGGAGCACCAGCCCCCGGTACCACTCCCTGCCCATGCACCTCTCCCTCGATGGCACCTCTCTCTCCCCAGCCCCAGTCCCAGCCGCGCCACCTCTCCCTAGATGGCACCTCTCTCTCCCCAGCCCCAGTCCCAGCCGCGCCACCTCCCCCCCCCAGGGGTGCACTGGAGATGGGAGAAGAGGACAGGAAGGTGGGGGACATGCTGACACTACCCAGACCATGTACCTAATTTTTATACTCTTACGTGTGTGTGTGTGTGTGTGTGTGTGTGTGTGTGTGTGTGTGTGTGTGTGTGTGTGTGTGTGTGAAGGGCAAAGAGGGCTGTCTTCTGAAAGATGATTCATGTTAAATAACTTTACATCTATGTCTCATATTGATTCATAAGAGCTCACACACACAACATTCAAAACTTCAAAACACACACACACACACACACACACACACACACACATACACACACACAGAAGTGTTATTTATGTCATGTTGTTGCAAACACTTTTTTGTCATGCCAAAAAAGCACCTTTGAACTTTGAATTGGGAGAGAGGGAGAGTGTGTGTGTGTGTGTGTGTGTGTGTGTGTGTGTGTGTGTGTGTGTGATGTTATGATGGGTAGTTGACATTACCATGTTCCTGAGTGGTTGAGTTTTTTTGAGTTTTTCTACTTTGTCGACTGACAGAGCCTTTGTTCTTTTGCAGGGAATCTCAGGAG
>PYXC01000771.1:342500-352466 GCA_015244755.2 Tenualosa ilisha
CTATCCATGTCTTATGTATTACAGTCAATAGTATAGCAGTGGTACTATCCATGTCTCATGTATATTACAGTCAGTAGTATAGCAGTGGTACTATCCATGTCTTATGTATTGCAGTAAGTAGTAGAGGAGTGGTACTATCCATGTCTTATGTATTACAGTCAATAGTATAGCAGTGGTACTATCCATGTCTCATGTATATTACAGTCAGTAGTATAGCAGTGGTACTATCCATGTCTTATGTATTGCAGTCAGTAGTAGAGCAGTGGTACTATCCATGTCTTATGTATTACAGTCAATAGTATAGCAGTGGTACTATCCATGTCTCATGTATATTACAGTCAGTAGTATAGCAGTGGTACTATCCATGTCTTATGTATTGCAGTAAGTAGTAGAGGAGTGGTACAATCCATGTCTTATGTATTGCAGTCAGTAGTAGAGCAGTATACTGTTGTATACTATTGTGATTTAAACATTCCTTCAGTTTACACAGATACAGAGAAATATTCATTCAATCACTGCATGGGCCATTTTCATCTATTGCCAGAGGTCCACCAATACATAAAAATGTCACTTAGATAGTTTGGTATTGCAAAGTTCACTCAAAATATATAATAGTGATATCAATGTTAATGAGATTAATGAAAACATTTAAACTTTTTTTTATGCAAATGAGTGATGCAGACACATACATCATACTACTTGTATCTGTATCTGTGTCTGGACTTGTTTTGTTTGCAGGTACTTTTAGCAACATGCTAGTCCACTGTTATTATTATTGTTATAATAATTTAAGACATTGTGTAGAACTCAGTGGCAGGACTTCCCAATTGTACTGAGTCTGTCTTTCAAATTCAGCACTTCATCAGCAGTCAGTACTTTATAGGCAGTCATTAGAAGTTTGCTGGTTAACAGAAAATAAACTGGCTGCCTGAATCCTAGACATGACATATGCCGCCATCGTGATTTTTATATTGCCAAGACCTACAGTGAAACATCTGCATAAATGTAAAGGCTATGGCATCAAACCCTGTCTGATTTGGATAGTCTAGACTGAAGTAAAACAAAAAACAAAAAACAAACAAAAACAAAAGCCAACTGTGTCACATGATATCACAAAATTAGAACCTAAAAGTGAAGCTCGTAAAATTACCCTGAAAATCGCTCTGGGTTCAAAGTGCTAAACGTGACAATTTTCAATATCGTAGGGATTAAGAATTCAATCGACATGGCCAATTTGTGTTCAAATGAAAAGCACATGGCTGCCTGCTCTGTCTAATTCAGGCTATATTGGCATGAGCAAGAGAGCCGTGACTCTGCATTGCACATGACCTGTGTTTTGTTTCCAAATTCATTTTTAAGATTCGAGCCCCTGCCCCTCCAAAGGCCTCTGCACGGCCCTGCCAAGATCCCATGCTCTCTCTCTCTCTCTCTCTTTCTCTCTCTCTCTCTCTCTCTCACACACACATGCACACACACACACTTGAGAAGCCCTAATCTTCCAGATCATTCTCTCAGTCCAGCTCACAGGAAAAAAAAGTCAAATGTCTTAAAGCAATTAAAAGGGAGGAGACACACTCCTCTTTTGGTCTCTCTCTCTTTCTCTCTCTCTCTTTCTCTCTCTCTCTCCTGAGCACCCATTGCTGTTCTCTCTTTTGGTCTCTCTCTCCTGAGCACCCATTGCTGTTCTCTCTTTTGGTCTCTCTCTCTTTCTCTCTCTCTCTCCTGAGCACCCATTGCTGTTCTCTCTTTTGGTCTCTCTCTCTTTCTCTCTCTCTCTTTCTCGTTTCTTCCTCTAGCTCTCCATCACCTTAGTGTATGTGCGTGCGTGTGTGTGTATGTGTGCGTGTGTGTGTGTGTGTGTGTGTGTGTGTGTGTGTGTGTGTGTGAGCGTGTGCGCATGTGTCGTGTGTGTGTGTGTGTGTGTGTGTGTGTGTGTGTGTGTGTGTGTGTGTGTGTGTGTGTGTGTGTGAGCGCGTGCACATGTGTCGTGTGTGTGTGTATGTGTGTGTGTGTGTGTGTGTGTGTGTGTGTGTGTGTGTGAGCGCGTGCACATGTGTCGTGTGTGTGTGTGTGTGTGTGTGTGTGTGTGTGAGCGCGTGCACATGTGTCGTGTGTGTGTGTATGTGTGTGTGTGTGTGTGTGTGTGTGTGTGTGTGTGTGAGCGCGTGCACATGTGTCGTGTGTGTGTGTGTGTGTGTGTGTGTGTGTGTGTGAGCGCGTGCACATGTGTCGTGTGTGTGTGTGTGTGTGTGTGTGTGTGTGTGTCCATGTGTTTAAGAAGTAAGAGATGGAAGACCAGATAAACGTTTCTGGAGTGTAGTTGATATATCAAACTACAGTTGTTGGGTACACACACACTCACACACACACACACACGCATACACACACACACAATCATGGCCATTAGGTGTCCTTTGACTGCATGCCTCCATCTACCCCAACACTTAAATACACACTTAAAAAACACTAACATACACACAACCACACACAGACACACACACACACACACACACACACACACACACGCACCATTGGATGCGCTGAAACAGTACACTGCACGCTTCTACACAGCTTATCAGCCTCATGCATATATGTGATCATACATACACACACACACACACACACACACACACACATACAGCATATGGGTGTCATCCCTAAGGGGAACCCTGTCAGTCTCATACATGCATGAAACATGGACCAACCGCAGGGACAACAAGGAGTCGGCAGCACTGTGGCTTCAAGGGCCTCGTCATGACTGTGTGTGTGTGCGTGTGTGTGTGTGTGTGTGTGTCTGAGGGTACAGAGAGAGTCTTAATCCTTCAGTTATCTGTGACTAAATTCAAAGTGCTAAGTGTGTGTGTGTTTGTGTGTGTGTGTGGGTGTGTGTTTGAGCTGCTGTGGACACACAGAATAGAGAGAATGACTGCTCAGAGAAAAGACAGATAGAAAGAAGGGCTGAGATGAGGGGGATGAATGAAAGAATGCAGAGGGAAGAGAGCAGGACAGAGAGAAGAGAGACAGTGGGGAGGAAAGAGAGAAAATCTGAAATATAAAAGTAGATGATGAAAGAAGAGAAAAGAGGGGGGAAGAGAGTAAGGATGGACAGATACACACAGAGAAGAGAGAGAAACAGAGTGTGGATAGACAGACAGAGAAAGAGGGGGAAAGAGAGTAGGCATAGACAGACAGAGAAAGAGGGGGAAAGAGAGTAGGGATAGACAGACAGAGAAAGAGGGGGAAAGAGAGTAGGGATAGACAGACAGAGAAAGAGGGGGAAAGAGAGTAGGGATAGACAGACAGAGAAAGAGAGGGAAAGAGAGTAGCTATGGACAGATAGACAGAGGGAAAAGAGAAAGAGAATGAGATAGACAGAGGGAGAGTGTAAACGCAGCTTAGGTAACAGGCACGGGCGCCTGGCGAGTTTGTGTGAGGGGGCAGAAGTGTGTGTGTGTGTGTGTGTGTGCCAGGGGCGAGTGTGTCTGCTTTGATCCAAACCCCAAACACTCCCTAGTGCCACCGCTCCAAGGTAATGTGTGTGACTATCTCAGCGCACAATGGAAGCCCAGCCCTAGGCTGCGTGTGTGTGTGTGTGTGTGTGTGTGTGTGTGTGTGTGTGTTTGGGGTCTCATGAGGGTCCATGCGTGTGGGTTAAAATCCACCTACCCCAACACACACATGCACGCACACACTAACACATACACACACACACACAGAGCCACCAATATGAATCCAACTATCTCCTTCAACACACACACACACCTACACACACACACATATCAGCACTGGGCAACTGGATTTAAAGAGGGGAAGTCAATCAGTGCCTAAGGTCTATTCCCAAGCCAGTCCCACGGTGCTTACACCAGCCCACTCATCATTTACGCACACACACACACACACACACACACACACACACACACAAATACACATACACTGTGAGAGAGAAAAGCTTTTCACAAAACTTTCAACATACATGAATATCTCATTGCCGTAATCGCTAGCACCTACACACACACACACTCTAGTGACCATGGCCATAGCCACATAGGAGGTCACCAAGGTCCAGACCTCTGTCGTTTTTCAGGGATATTTTTCAAAAGAATGTCTTCTCCTTCATATATAGTCAGTGTAAGTGTGTGAGAGAGTATGGAGGGAATAGTCAGTGTAAGTGTGCGAGAGAGAGTATGGAGGGAATAGTCAGTGTAAGTGTGCGAGAGAGAGTATGGAGGGAATAGTCAGCGTAAGTTTGTGAGAGAGAGTATGGAGATAATAGTCAGTATAAGTGTGTGGGAGAGTATGGAGGGAATAGTCAGTGTAAGCGTGCGAGAGAGAGTATGGATAGAATAGTCAGTGTAAGTGTGTGAGAGAGAGTATGGATAGAATAGTCAGTGTAAGTGTGTGAGAGAGAGTATGGAGAGATAGCCAGCGTAAGTGTGCGAGAGAGAGTATGGAGGGAATAGTCAGTGTAAGCATGCGAGAGAGAGTATGGAGAGAATAGTTACATTTACATTTACATTTAGGCATTTAGCAGACGCTTTTATCCAAAGCGACTTACAAAAGAGGATAACATTCAAGCTACAACACAATGAACTAACAAGGAGTGCATATTGCTAACATAGAATCTGCGCTGTTTTAAGTTGAAAGTGCAATAGTGTAGCACAATGTAGAGAAATTAAATTATTAAGTGCATTCTCAAAGTTTACGCCAGGAGATATTCTTGGAAGAGCTTAGTCTTCATGAGTTTCTTGAAGGTGGAGAGGGTATCAGTTGATCTGGTAGCACTTGGGAGGTCATTCCACCAGCGCGGAACCAGATATGAGAAGAGTCTCGACCGACCTGCACAAGGTGTTGGCCGTGCTAGAAAACGTTCCTTAGAGGAGCGTAGTGGTCGTCGGGTGACATAGGGCTTCAGAAGAGAATTCAAGTAGATGGGAGCAGAGCCATCATTCACCCTGTAGGCCAACATAAGTGCCTTGAATTTAATGCAAGCAGCCAAGGGCAGCCAGTGAAGTTCAATGAACAGAGGTGTGACGTGCCCTTTTTGGCTGGTTAAAGACCAGACGTGCAGCTGCATTCTGGATCATCTGTAGCGGTCTCACCGCACAGGCTGGTAGGCCTGATAGGAGGACATTGCAGTAGTCAAGACGAGAGATAACCAGGGTCTGAACCAGGAGCTGGGTTGCATGTTGGGTTAGGTACGGCCTGATCTTCCTTATGTTGAATAGGGAAAAACGGCACGACCGAGCCATAGAGGCAACGTGATCTGCAAAGGTCAGTTGGTCGTCGATCATGACACCTAGGTTTCTTGCCACTTTGGTGGGAGAAACAGACAGGGAGTCGATCTTGATACCGATGTCGTGGTGTATGGCTTGTTTGGCTGGGAGGACCAGCAGTTCAGTTATAGCGTGCGAGAGAGAGTATGTAGAGAATAGTCAGTGTAAGTGTGCGAGAGAGAGTATGGAGAGGGGGTGAGAGAACAACTCTGGAACATCAGGCTTTCCTTTATCAGCGAACATTCAAATAACACACAGAGATTCGGCATTCAGGCAGATGGATTTTTGGTGAACAGTAGGCAGCAGACAGCAGACAGAAAGAGTGAGATGGAACAGAGAGACTACATGCATCAGACATGTTTAAAAGTGCAACATGGTAGCATTTGGAGTAAAGACATGCTAAATGTTGCAGGCTAGTATAGGGTCTGTTAGGCTACATATGAGGTGTAGTATGGTCATCTATGGGTCAGCCTATGTCTCCACCTAACCAATGACCCAGCCTATGTCTCCACCTAACCAATGACCCAGCCTATGTCTCCACCTAACCAATGACCCAGCCTATGTCTCCACCTAACCAATGACCCAGCCTATGTCTCCACCTAACCAACGACCCAGCCTATGTCTCCACCTAACCAATGACCCAGCCTATGTCTCCATCTCACCTAAGCAACGACCCAGCCTATGTCTCCACCTAACCAATGACCCAGCCTATGTCTTCATCTCACCTAACCAATGACCCAGCCTATGTCTCCATCTCACCTAACTAACGACCCAGCCTATGTCTCCACCTAACCAACGACCCAGCCTATGTCTCCACCTAACCAATGACCCAGCCTATGTCTTCATCTCACCTAACCAATGACCCAGCCTATGTCTTCATCTCACCTAAACCAATGACCCAGCCTATGTCTCCACCTAACCAATGACCCAGCCTATGTCTCCACCTAACCTATGAACCATCCCATGTCTCCACCTAACCTACGACCCAGCCTATGTCTCCACCTAACCAATGACCCAGCCTATGTCTCCATCTCACCTAACCAACGACCCAGCCTATGTCTCCACCTAACCAATGACCCAGCCTATGTCTTCATCTCACCTAACCAATGACCCAGCCTATGTCTCCATCTCACCTAACTAACGACCCAGCCTATGTCTCCACCTAACCAACGACCCAGCCTATGTCTCCACCTAACCAATGACCCAGCCTATGTCTTCATCTCACCTAACCAATGACCCAGCCTATGTCTTCATCTCACCTAACCAATGACCCAGCCTATGTCTCCACCTAACCAATGACCCAGCCTATGTCTTCATCTCACCTAACTAACGACCCAGCCTATGTCTCCACCTAACCAATGACCCAGCCTATGTCTTCATCTCACCTAACCAATGACCCAGCCTATGTCTCCATCTCACCTAACTAACGACCAAACCTATGTCTCGACCTAACCAACGACCCAGCCTATGTCTCCACCTAACCAACGACCCAGCCTATGTCTCCACCTAACCAATGACCCAGCCTATGTCTCCACCTAACCAATGACCCAGCCTATCTCTCCACCTAACCAATGACCCAGCCTATGTCTCCATCTCACCTAACCAACGACCCAGCCTATGTCTCCACCTAACCAATGACCCAGCCTATGTCTTCATCTCACCTAACCAATGACCCAGCCTATGTCTCCATCTCACCTAACCAACGACCCAGCCTATGTCTCCACCTAACCAATGCCCCAGCCTATGTCTTCATCTCACCTAACCAATGACCCAGCCTATGTCTCCATCTCACGTAACTAACGACCCAGCCTATGTCTCCACCTAACCAACGACCCAGCCTATGTCTCCACCTAACCAATGACCCAGCCTATGTTTTCATCTCCCCTAACCAATGACCCAGCCTATGTCTTCATCTCACCTAACTAACGACCCAGCCTATGTCTCCACCTAACCAACGACCCAGCCTATGTCTCCACCTAAACCAATGACCCAGCCTATGTCTTCATCTCACCTAACCAATGACCCAGCCTATGTCTTCATCTCACCTAACCAATGACCCAGCCTATGTCTCCACCTAACCAATGACCCAGCCTATGTCTTCATCTCACCTAACTAACGACCCAGCCTATGTCTCCACCTAACCAATGACCCAGCCTATGTCTTCATCTCACCTAACCAATGACCCAGCCTATGTCTCCATCTCACCTAACTAACGACCCAGCCTATGTCTCGACCTAACCAACGACCCAGCCTATGTCTCCACCTAACCAACGACCCAGCCTATGTCTCCACCTAACCAATGACCCAGCCTATGTCTCCACCTAACCAAACACCCAGCCTATCTCTCCACCTAACCAATGACACAGCCTATCCCACCATCTCACCTAACCAACCACCCAGCCTATGTCTCCACCTAACCAAACACCCACCCTATGTCTTCATCTCACCTAACCAATGACCCAGCCTATGTCTCCATCTCACCTAACCAACGACCCAGCCTATGTCTCCACCTAACCAATGACCCAGCCTATGTCTTCATCTCACCTAACCAATGACCCAGCCTATGTCTCCATCTCACCTAACTAACGACCCAGCCTATGTCTCCACCTAACCAACGACCCAGCCTATGTCTCCACCTAACCAATGACCCAGCCTATGTCTTCATCTCACCTAACCAATGACCCAGCCTATGTCTTCATCTCACCTAACCAATGACCCAGCCTATGTCTCCACCTAACCAATGACCCAGCCTATGTCTTCATCTCACCTAACTAACGACCCAGCCTATGTCTCCACCTAACCAATGACCCAGCCTATGTCTCCATCTCACCTAACTAACGACCCATCCTATGTCTCCACCTAACCAACGACCCAGCCTATGTCTCCACCTAACCAATGACCCAGCCTATGTCTTCATCTCACCTAACCAATGACCCAGCCTATGTCTCCATCTCACCTAACTAACGACCCAACCTATGTCTCGACCTAACCAACGACCCAGCCTATGTCTCCACCTAACCAACGACCCAGCCTATGTCTCCACCTAACCAATGACCCAGCCTATGTCTCCACCTAACCAATGACCCAGCCTATCTCTCCACCTAACCAATGACCCAGCCTATGTCTCCATTTCACCTAACCAACGACCCAGCCTATGTCTCCACCTAACCAATGACCCAGCCTATGTCTCCATCTCACCTAACCAACGACCCAGCCTATGTCTCCACCTAACCAATGACCCAGCCTATGTCTTCATCTCACCTAACCAACGACCCAACCTATGTCTCGACCTAACCAACGACCCAGCTATGTCTCCACCTAACCAAACGGACCCAGCCTATGTCTCCACCTAACCAATGACCCAGCCTATGTCTCCACCTAACCAATGACCCAGCCTATCTCTCCACCTAACCAATGACCCAGCCTATGTCTCCATCTCACCTAACCAGCGACCCAGCCTATGTCTCCACCTAACCAATGACCCAGCCTATGTCTTCATCTCACCTAACCAATGACCCAGCCTATGTCTCCATCTCACCTAACCAACGACCCAGCCTATGTCTCCACCTAACCAATGACCCAGCCTATGTCTTCATCTCACCTAACCAATGACCCAGCCTATGTCTCCATCTCACCTAACTAACGACCCAGCCTATGTCTCCACCTAACCAAAACAACCCAGACCAGCCTATGTCTTCCACCTAACCAATGACCCAGCCTATGTCTTCATCTCACCACCTAACCCAATGACCACCATGCCCTATGTCCTTCATCTCAACCCTACTAACTAACCGACCCAGCCAGCCTATGTCTCCACCTAACCAACGACCCAGCCTATGTCTCCACCTAACCAATGACCCAGCCTATGTCTTCATCTCACCTAACCAATGACCCAGCCTATGTCTTCATCTCACCTAACCAATGACCCAGCCTATGTCTCCACCTAACCAATGACCCAGCCTATGTCTTCATCTCACCTAAACTAACGACCCAGCCTATGTCTCCACCTAACCAATGACCCAGCCTATGTCTTCATCTCACCTAACCAATGACCCAGCCTATGTCTCCATCTCACCTAACTAACGACCCAGCCTATGTCTCCACCTAACCAACGACCCAGCCTATGTCTCCACCTAACCAACGACCCAGCCTATGTCTCCACCTAACCAATGACCCAGCCTATGTTTCATCTCACCTAACTAACGACCCAGCCTATGTCTCCACCTAACCAATGACCCAGCCTATGTCTCCATCTCACCTAACCAACGACCCAGCCTATGTCTCCACCTAACCAATGACCCAGCCTATGTCTCCATTTCACCTAACCAACGACCCAGCCTATGTCTTCCACCTAACCAACCAATGACCCAGCCTATGTCTCCATCTCACCTAACCAACGACCCAGCCTATGTCTCCACCTAACCAATGACCCAGCCTATGTCTCATTTCACCTAACCAACGACCCAGCCTATGTCTCCACCCTAACCAACGACCCAGCCTATGTCTCCATCCTAACCAACGACCCAGCCTATGTCTCCACCTAACCAATGACCCAGCCTATGTCTCCATCTCACCTAACCAATGACCCAGCCTATGTCTCCATCTCACCTAACCAATGACCCAGCCTATGTCTCCATCTCACCTAACCAATGACCCAGCCTATGTCTCCACCCCTAACCAATGACCCAGCCTA
>PYXC01000772.1:0-10000 GCA_015244755.2 Tenualosa ilisha
CCCCCTCCCTGTCCCCCCCACTGCCCGAGGGCACAGACGTCGGCTTGCTGCTGGCCGGGGGCACCTGGTGCTGGATGTGTTTAAGGGGGGAGCTGCCGCGCTGCCCAGCCTGTGGGAGATCCAGCAGGAGGAGCTCAGGGAGGTGCAGTACCTGCGGCTGGGCTCAGAGGACCAGGGGGCGATAGAGAGAGCAGTGGTGGTGCTGCCCCATCTCACACGGCTACGTTCACTGACCATTAGAGGTAGATATATAGTGCTCCCACACACACACACACACACACACAGTGAGTCTTATTGTTCTGAAATTGTTTGCATGTGGTAACAGCATATTACAACATTGCACACAGTGTACATACTAGCTGAGCAAGTGTACCAGTTGAACACATAGTGTTCCTAGTTTAGCCTAGTGTAGCCTAGTATACTTAGTGTATACAGTAGGCACAGTAGGTAGATAGCAGAGTGAGAAAGAGAGAAGAGTAAGAGAGAGAGAGAACAATGTTATGTTTCTCTATTCTTCTACGCTTCTTCTCTCTCTTTCCTCTCACTGTTCTCTCTCTTCCTCCTCCTCCCATCTCCTTCATCTCTCAGGCCATCGTTTCCATGACACTGAGGGTGCTCCCATCCGGGCCTCCTCTCCTCTCTGCCCGTGTCCCTGTGCTCCCTCTCTCTGCTGGTCCACCTGGATCTGTCCTTCAACCAGCTCTCCTCTCTTCCGCTGTGTGTGCTGTCCCTGCCTGTGCTGGTGGAGCTGGTGCTGTGCTGGAACTGGATCTCTAGCCTGCCGGGGGAGTTGGGGGCGCTGGCGTCCCTGCAGAGGCTGGTCCTCCTGGGCAACCGGCTCCGCTCTCTGCCTCCCACGCTGGGTCGCCTGAGGGCGCTGCACACGCTGGATGTCTCGGCCAATCAGCTTCAAGAGCTGCCTGAGGAGCTTGGAGAAATGAGCGGCTTGAGAATGCTGGAGGTGTCGCAGAACTACCTCAGGGAGCTCCCTGCAAGCTTGGGTACACACACACACACACACACACACCACACACACACACACACACACACACACACAAACACACAAACATATGATTGTCAGAGATGGTTGACAGAATAATTCTTGTGAGTGGCTTGAGAAAGTTGGAGCTGTTGCAGAACCACTGGACACACACACACACACACACACACACACACACAGATTCCCTCAAATTCACACCGATATAAACTTATAAAACCTCTCCTTCCCAGGTTCTCTGTCATCACTTAAGGAGCTGGTTGTCCACAGTAACAACCTGCGGACTATTCCGGAATGTGTGCAGGCCCTACCTCACCTTTCTCTCGACCTGCGGAATAACCCTATCGGCCGGCCCCCCACGCCCCCACCTCTTCCCCCCACTCCTACAGGTCAGCTGACCCCCTGCATGATGACCAGTGACCCCTGGTGACCTGGTTGCATGAAGTCTTTGTCTGCACTTGACTTTGGGAGTCAGCATCATTATGTAGAGGATCTTCAAGACGTGTGTTTGTGTGTGTGTGTGTGTGTGTGTGTGTGTGTGTGTGTGTGTGTGTGTACGCTATCAAAAATGGAAGCTGTCACTGAAAAAGTCTAAGAAGGCCATTGACATATGAGTGTGCAGTGAAAGTTCATGTTTTTACATCTAAAGCCTTGTTTTCTGATCATTTATGATGAAACGCAGTGGTTAAGATTGAAATTCTGAAGAATGCCTCTGTTCTGAGAGTTTTTGATTGTTGCCGAATGTTCACTGATATGCTGACACAAAATTTGCTGCAAACTGTGTGGTACTCAAAAGGTTTTTGGCCATTCAATCTCAACTGTGGATCTATTTTTTTCAAACTTCACACCCGTATCCTTCCGCCTAAGAGTCTGAAGCAAAACAAGTATTAATAGAAGTCACACTTTGCAGTGATTTTTGTGTCAGCATATCAGTGAACATTACTGACCACTCGGTGAGTTTCATGTCTTTACAAATGAAAGTTTAATTAGTAAGGCAAGATCGCAGCTGTGCACCCATTCTGCAGCCCCAGCTGTGCAGCCCTTCTGTAGGGGGGCCAAACACCGAAAATGAATCTTAGCCATTGTATATCAACATAAATGATCAATAAAAAGGTTTTAAGTGTAAAAAGCAAACTTGTCTTTTAATCTCATCACCATGCTGTGCTGTGGGAGTGCACTGTTAGGTGTGTGTGTGAGTGTGTCTGTGTCTGTGTGTGTGTATCATCGTGAATCATGGTGTGTGCCCCTGGGTGAGATGTCTGTGTGTGTGACTCACAAAGTGTGTATCTTTCAGCTCAGGAAGACACCGCAATACCAGAGTTGCACTTGGGAATAAACCAGCACAGGTGCAGTATAATACCATACCCATGCTATACACACACACACACACACACACACACACACACACACATGTTGGCGTTTGTATCTCTTATTTCTGGATCTCTGCAGTTTACTTTCAGTTTTGCACACACACACACACACACACACACACACACACGTGCGACGAGCCCTGACTAAAGCCAGATGTGCAATTAAAGTGTGCAATTAGCTGTTCAGATGTCACAGAAAAAAGAACAAGTCCTCATTATCCTTATATACAGTTTGATGTATGGGTAGAGTGCTGTGTGTGTGAGTGCTGTGTGTGTGTGTGTGTGTGTGTGTGTGTGTGTGTGTGTGTGTGTGTGAGCGTGGAGAACTGGTGGTATTTCAAGTGTGTTTGATGTTTATTCATGTATTTTAATCAACTTCATTTTTCTTTTTTCAGATTCACAGTGACCACAGATGGGTGTCACGTGTTCATCCCTGGAGGGGCGGAGCTCCTGTTTCCACGGCGATGTGTGGCTTCTGTCACCAGGCTGAAGTGGGTGGAGCATAAACTGGACAGAAAGTGGGTGTGGTTGGAAGAGCATGACTATCTGATGAGTCGCCCGTTGGAGCTCCTCCCACATGGCGTGTCCTTTGAGAAGGTGCGTGTGTGTGCGCGCGTGTGTGTGCGCGCGTGTGTGTGCGCGCGTGTGTGTGCGCGCGTGTGTGTGCGCGCGTGTGTGTGCGCGTGTGTGTGTGTGTGCGTGTCCTTTGAGAAGGTGTGTGTGTGTGCGTGCGTGCGTGCGTGTGTGTGTGCGCGTGTGCGTGTCCTTTGTGTGCATGTGCGCGGCTCTTGAGAAGGTGTGTGTGTGTGTGTGTGTGTGTGTGTGTGTGTGTGTGTGTGTGTGTGTATGTATGCATATCTGTTCTGTGATTCCACTACTCTCTCAAATCTTTTCTCTCTCTCTCTCTACCTCTCCCTCCCTCTCCTTTCTCTGTCAATCTCTTTCTCATATTTGTCTCTCTGTCACACACTCCCTCTGTCAGCCGGTGGAGGTGTGTGTGCCGTATCGGCGTGTGTGTCGGAGAGAAGTGGTCGTGCGCAGGTTTGATGGGCGGCAGTGGAGCACACTACCCACTCTCACCAGGAGGGGGAGCCAGAAACACTGCAGCCAGCCTAGGGGACGCCCTGCACGGGTAACAAGCTCTCTCTCTCTCACAAACACACACACACACACACACACTCAAACACACACATTTGCTAATCAAACACACACTTAAACACACAGATACACATTCACTTACACACATACATTCATCTTCTACACTCACAGGTTTTCATAGATATAGTGCATAAACATGATGCAGCCGCCCATACAAACACAAATATATTCAAATGTTTGGATGTGAATAGGCACACGCACACATACACCTCCCTCACACGCACGCACACATATACCTCCCTCACACGCACGCACACATACACCTCCCTCACACGCACGCACACACACACCTCCCTCACACGCACGCACACATACACCTCCCTCACACGCACGCACACATACACCTCCCTCACACGCACACACACATATACCTCCCTCACATGCACGCACACATACACCTCCCTCACACGCACGCACACACACACCTCCCTCACACGCACGCACACATACACCTCCCTCACACGCACGCACACATACACCTCCCTCACACGCACGCACACACACATACACCTCCCTCAAATATATTGAAATGTTTGGATGTGAATAGGCACACGCACACATAGACCTCCCTCACACGCACACACACATACACCTCCCTCACACACACGCACACATTCTTCTTTCCATTTCCTCAGGGCCTGTGTGTGTGTGTGTGTGTGTGTGTGTGTGTGTGGTGTGTGTGTGTGTGTGTGTGTGTGTGTGTGTGTGTGTGTGTGTGTGTGTGTGTGTGTGTGTGTGTGTGTGTGTGTGTAGTTGGCCTGTTGCAGTGTAAGGGAGTTCTCCTGGTTCGTTGCTGTGGCGAGGCTGGTGAGTGACAGTTGCTCTGTGCCACCAGAGGGGGCGCTCCTGGTGTCGCGGGTCGATCCGGGCATCAAACTCAAGTTTCCCCCAGAGGCCACCACACACACACGCACTGTCACACTGCAGGTAGGAATGTGTCTCATTTAACACTGCACACACACACACACACACCCCGTCACACTTCAGGTAATAGTGCATCTCATTTTACTCAGCACCCGCACACACACACACCGTCACACTGCAGGTAGGAGTGTGTCTCATTTGACACTGCACCCACTTGCACTCACACACAGATTTAACCGACTACAACAATTAGTTGACGAGGGAAAAGAGTGTGTTAATGTGTCAGTATCAAACAATTGCATCCTAATATCACAGATCATCGTATAAAATAGCGGCTAAAATAATGCTCACACAGACTGCAGAGTGCAGCTACGGTGGCCCACCATGAGCTGACACTCAAGATAATGGATAACAGATTTATTCCATTGACCCCGCCCCCCCACCAAGCATGTTATTACCAACTCATGGAGTATGTCTGTAGTAGTAACATTACCTTACTCAAATGGTTTCTGTAATTTCTGCACCATTTAGAGAGTATTTGAAAATAATGAGATCTGCATCTGTCTATCTGCCCACGCACACGTGGGTCACCCAAAACAAACTTCATTTGAGCGGTTTGACCTCAGTGCACTTCGGTAGTGTTAGTTATCTTAACTGTCCGTGCAGTTTGTTCGTGCTTGTTTGGTTAGTAGTTAATGTTAGCTAGCTATTAGCGGTTAGGCATCTGTGTATTCGTTACGTTTGTTAGCATTTAATGTTGGCTAGAATGGTAGCTAGCTTCCGGCTGCAGAGCACAGCTATCTAGCTCCTTAAGGGAGGGGGAATCTCTGCTGTGCACGGCTGCAGAGCACAGCTATCTAGCTCCCTAAGGGAGGGGGAATCTCTGCTGTGTCCGGCACAGGCTTTGCTTTGCACTGCTTTTTCTACCGTTTGCTGTTTTGCACAGGAGAGATTTCTGTTGGACTATAAGAGACTGGCTTTTTTATTTTGTAAAATAGAAGAGCATGTGGACATGCTCACATTCCTCCACAGCAATTCTGAGTAAAGAGTTGTGATAAGAGACTGGCCTTTTTATTTTGTATAATTTTATTCATTTTTATTTTGCTGTGCAAAGGTTCTTAATAAACTATTAAGATTTTGTTGGTATTTGAGATGCATTATGGTGTTTATTAATCGAACAACATAAAAATAATCGTTTACCCCCAGCCCTAATGTGTGCATGGATGCATGGATGCATGTGTGCATGGATGTATGGATACATGTGTGTATGGACGCATGTGTGTATGGACGCATGTGTGTATGGACGCATGTGTGTATGTGTGTATGGACGCATGTGTGTATGTGTGTATGGACGCATGTGTGTATGTGTGTATGGACGCATGTGTGTATGGATGCATGTGTGTATGTACTCATGAGTGTATTTGTGTATGAATACATACTGCCTGTGCTTACATAACTTTTCAAATACACATCAAAATGTGTGTGTGTGTGTGTGTGTGTGTGTGTGCACTCAGGTCCTGCAGGTGGTGGTGTCGGAGGTGAGGGAGATGAGTGGGGATCCTGAGGCTCTGGCCTCCCCCCTTCTGCGTCTAACCCAAACTCCCAGCATGCCTTTCCTTCAGCCAATCAGGGTACAGATCCCCCTACCACCTGGCCTCAATGGTAATACACCGTTGTCTCGCTTTCATTCTCTCTCTCTCTCATCTTTCTCTCTCTCTGTCTCTTTCTGTCTCTCAGGGAATGTTTATGTGAGAGAGAACTCAGACTCAGTTTGCCAAAGGACTGCACACTTTGTGTGTGTGACAGAGAGAGATGTTCTGCCTTTTTGTGCTTGTGGAGGCAGACTTTAGAGGCAGAAGAGAGTGTGTGTGTTTGCGTGGCCACTGGGCCTCTGGGCCAGGGAGGATATGCTGCCAGACAGATAGGAAAGGGACATGATTAGATTAGATTAGATTCAACTTTATTGTCATTACACATGTATAAATACAGGTAACGAAATGTATTTACATGAGTGTAGGAGACAGATTTGACAACCTGATTATGATGGAAATCCAAATATATAACATACCTAAAATGCAGTGTGTGTGTGTGTGTGTGTGTGCGCGTGTGCGCGTGCGTGTGTGCACATTCAAACGTGTTTGTGCATGTGTGCGTATGCATACTTTCTGAATATGTATAGGTGTGTGTTTGTGTGGAGCATCTCATCTGTCCCTGCGTATCTGTGTTTTTTGTACGCTGACGTGTGTGTGTGTGTGTGTGTGTGTGTGTGTGTGTGTGTGTTTTTAGGTCACATGGTAGACATGTCAAAGCTGCACCTACTGCACAGAGATTCTGCCTCACACACTTGGAGTGACATCACAACCCAGGTGTCCCTACAGGTCACACACCTCTACGCCATCTTTACCATCACACACTTCTCCTGGTGAGGGATATTGACTCAAATCGTGTGTGTGTGTGTGTGTGTGTGTGTGTGTGTGTGTGTGCAGGTGAATGAGAGTATTAGCTGTGCCACTTTATCTAGAGGTCCATCAGTTTAGTACTGCGTAATTTGTCTATATATATATTGGTCTATATATGTGTGCGTGTGGTGTGTGTTGTGTGTGTGTGGTGTGTGTGTGTGTGTGTATGTATGTTTGTGTGTGTGTAGAGGTGCACGATTCTGGAAAAAATGTGAATCGTGATTTTCATGACAAGAATTGAGATCACGATTCTCTGCATGATTTTTTATAAATTGAAATACCTCAGTCTCAGACACAGGTGACGGTGCAGTAAAGTCTGTCCCTTCTGCTGTTTGCAGCCACTGTTTCCAAAGGCGTGGGATTTACACACACTCAGAGAACTGGTTGGGTCAGGGCAGTTGGCTGATTCTCTTCACTACAGCTGAGCTTCATAGTTCATGTTGCAGTCAGTTTTTCTGCTAAGCACAGCTCATCACTGCACTGTTGAAAACTCTCAAAGTAGCAGTTTGCTGCTGCACTGAATCACAGGAAATGTCGTGGTGTATCAGTGGTGTGGTGTGTAAGATCTAAAGTGTGTGTGTGCTTGTGTGTGGGTGCTGGCTGTGGTACTCCACTCAAAAGTGTATCAGTGGTGTGTAAGGTTGTGTCTGTGTGTGTGTGTGTGTGTGGGTACTGGCTGTGGTAGTCCACTCAGAAGTGTATCAGTGGCGTGGTGCGTAAGGTCTAAAGTGTGTGTGTGTGTGTGTGTGTGTGTGTGTGTGTATAGGTACTGGCTGTGGTACTCCACTCAGAAGTGTATCAGTGGTGTGGTGCGTAAGGTCTAAAGTGTGTGTGTGTGTGTGTGTGTGTGTATAGGTACTGGCTGTGGTAGTCCACTCAGAAGTGTATCAGTGGTGTGGTGCGTAAGGTCTAAAGTGTGTGTGTGTGTGTGTGTGTGTGTGTGTGTATAGGTACTGGCTGTGGTACTCCACTCAGAAGTGTATCAGTGGTGTGGTGCGTAAGGTCTAAAGTGTGTGTGTGTGTGTGTGTGTGTGTGTGTGTGTGTATAGGTACTGGCTGTGGTACTCCACTCAGAAGTGTATCAGTGGTGTGGTGCGTAAGGTCTAAAGTGTGTGTGTGTGTGTGTGTGTGTGTGTGTGTGTGTATAGGTACTGGCTGTGGTACTCCACTCAGAAGTGTATCAGTGGTGTGGTGCGTAAGGTCTAAAGTGTGTGTGTGTGTGTGTGTGTGTGTGTGTGTGTGTGTATAGGTACTGGCTGTGGTACTCCACTCAGAAGTGTATAAGTGGTGTGGTGCGTAAGGTCTATCACAGACTGAAGCAGTTCCGTGTGCAGTTTCTAGCCCAGCAGAAGAAAAGTGACCCTCTACAGGTGCTGCTACAGTGCCTTCCTGCCTGCAAGGTAAGTAAGTGTGTGTGTGTGTGTGTGTGTGTGTGTGTGTGTGTGTCTAGTGCAGGTCACATGCCCCTAACCAAAACATGCCCTGTGTTCCACTTCTGGAGGTAGTTCTATGCTAGAGGGCGTACACACACACACACACACACACACACACACACACACACACACACATACGGTACTCTTAGGCTTTTTTTGGCTTCTAGTTGTAATGCTCTCACACAGCCATCATCAACTCCCCTGCGTGGTCTTGGAATGAAGACTGATCTAACTCACGCACAGAAACTCTATTTGTATTAGTTGTTTCTTGGGAGGAGTTTAATCCACTTTAATCCTCTAGATAATTAATTCATAAAATATTCAATAAATATTGAACATGCTAGTTAATGTCAAAGATTGTGGTGGAAGACGTCGGTAAAACTGATATATTTTCTTTGATATTGGAATTATTTATGCCAACGGTTTTACATGAAATCAGATGTCTGGTAAATATAGAATAACGGACTAAAGGTTTCTGAAAGTCTACAAGTCACCGTAACAGTCAGTCCTGCTGTAGGTGAAGTGCGTGCGTGCGCAACAGGGATGGAGCCTCTGAGGGCGTGCAGTGCGCTGCTTAAGGTTTGAAAACAACTTCATGATCATATTTTCTACACCAAAGCAGACCTGAATTATTGCTACTGAAACTAATGCGGTCAAAAGTAGGTCACTACTTTGAATGGCAGAAATGTTTTTTTACATTCTTGTATTTAGACTATGGCGGGCCGCCACAATCTCATCACTCTCTGGGAAACACTGGCACCCAACACCACACATCAGTTTGTCTTAGTTAGACAGCAGACATCTTTGCTGCAGCTGGTCTTTGGGTTGGGATGAGGTGTGTCTGTTTCAGCTAGTCTCTAGGTGATGTAGCCTTTGGGTGAGCATAAGGTGCGTCTGCTGCTGCAGTCTGGTAGCACCCATCTCTGTTGCCTGTAGAGATATCTAGGCCATTAACAGAACTAATAACCTACACAGGTCTGTGTTGTCATGGCGATGCTTAACTGCAGGGGAGTAACGGAGCCTGAGCAAGAAGACGTGTGTGTGTGTGTGTGTGTCTATGTCTTATGTGTGTGCTCATTTGCCTGTGTGTGTGTGTGTGTGTGTGTGTGTCTCTCAGATGGAGAGCCGGCTGCAGTCTCTATCCGAGTTGTATGATGGTCCTCAGCCCTCTGACGTCTATGACCTTCTGGAAGGGGAGCAGTTTTTTGCAGGCTTTGAGAGAGGCATCGACATCAATGCAGGTCAAACACACACACACACACACACACACACACACACACACACACACACACACACACACATACACATTCACACACTCAATATAGAGGACCATCTGGAAAGGGGGGAGTATTTCACAGTCTGTTGCCAATGGCAGATTATAGAAACACTTCACTCTGCATTCAGCTTCATTCACTTCACAAGTATTGGCTAGACCCAACGCATGTGGGATTCTGTGTGTGCACAAAGCAGGCGTTAGAATTACATGATCACACACACATGATCACACACGCCTATCTACATGAAGTCTTTACCCCACACATGAACACACACACATGATCACAGACGCCTATCTACATGAAGTCTTTACCCCACACATGATCACACACACATGATCACAGACGCCTATCTACATGAAGTATCCCCCCCATTATCAAGAAATAATAAAGTATTGGTGATTGTCTTGAGACTTTAAGTCCCAGTGAGCTTTTCATTATGTGG
>PYXC01000772.1:15000-27500 GCA_015244755.2 Tenualosa ilisha
TGACCTTGTTAGTGTTTGCACAACTTTTGTTACAGTGAAGATTAAAACCACACAGGTCGGTTAAACACCTAATATTTATACATGTTTGAAAGTGTCTTTCTTGTGGGAAACACAGACCAGTTATTTCCATGAACTAAAACTGGATTAAACATTTAAATTGTGTTCTGAAAGCCTTATGTTTGCCTTATTGTGTTTCTTTCTTCTTTTTAAATGATTATTATTTTAATATGTGTCGGCCTGAGAGAAGCTGTGTGCATGGCACTGCTGATTTTTCTCTCCATCTGCAATTCTGCATCACCGGCAGATTCTCCCCCATCCATCACGATACACTATTTTTGCCTCCAAGGTCATGGAGTGTGAAGACAGACGTCGTCACGTCACGGTGACGCAATACCGGGCCCTCCCTCCTTCCCTCCGCTGCCAGGCCACACCACAAGCCGACCTGCCTACCTTGATAAACGGCGGATGCGAGCAGCCGCAGTATCGCAGGTTTAACACCAGGGGGTGGAAATGGGCGTTCTTGCTATTTTCTCTCCCACAACGACATGCCCCCCTCGCACACTCACACACACACATACACACTCCTGCCCTCCCTCATCCCTTCCTCCAATCGCAAGGCTCGCTCCCCCTCCCTTTCGCAGGCACACAAATGCTAGTAACGCCGGCAAGTCCGACTACTGGAGCACTGACCGCGCTGAAGACAGGCGAAGGAAACGCTCTTAGTCGAGACAGAGGAAAGCTTCGCCCAGTGAGGTCCGAGCATAAGGTAAGCAGAGCACTTGGATGAAATGAGCCTCTCTTTGTTTTTCATATCACCGGGAACAGCTATCTAATAGTGAGGGGAAATGGAGTTAGTTGTAGGTGCCAAGTCTTAAGACCTTCCAATGCAATAATGTTATGCATCTTACTGACAAGAAGGCAGTTATCCTCCGCTGTTTTACGAACCCATGTGATTTGAGTTGTCGACACCAACGCGCTGTTTCTCTTGATTGGCTTTGAGGAAGATAGCGGTGTGCACTGAGCTGCGGCTCCAAGCGGACCGTTCCCGTTATGTAGCGGACGAGACGATTACCATAAGGATGTGACGCGACCCGACATTCCGCCTCTCCTGGTGCGTCCCTCGGAGATGGACTGCAGCCGCTCGCTGGGAGTGAAAGGCGACGGAAGCGGTTTTAGATTGTAACGTTTGGCTGGTGATCATATCTTTAATTACACTGACAACCTAAAGACATTCACACAGTGCAGACTCTTCAGCAAACAGATGTTTGATGTTAGATCCCCACGCCGCCCAACAGGCCAACTTGCAAGGTTGTCTCTGAGTATTAGCGTTGTATGGGATCGATGATAGCTGCTACATTCATACTATGATATCAATGCTAGCTAGCTATTTGCCCCTTGACTGACATTAATATGATTTCATTCCCGGATTAATTTAGCCGCTACAGCCGCAGCGTGCACTCATGACAGACCGTGCTTTCGCCGGGGGCGTGACTTTCGTGTAACGGGTCTGTCGTGTCCTGTTGCCCGGTACGAGGGCTTGTGAGGGCTTTTGGATGGTTCAAAGGATGGATGCGGGGTTTCTAAAATCAAATTGCGGCAGAGCTAGTAGAGTCGTGAGTAGTGCTTGCGTCGTGACGTGCGTGCGTGTGCGTGATGAACGGGATGGCGCGTTCACGATACGACCAACCTGGAAGAGGGGAAAAATCTGAAAATAATATGACAGAAAGCTAGTCAGTAAATCTTAGATTCTCGTTTTTTTTATTCGGGTGGTCGCCTGTGCTCTCTGTCTTATCTGATTAAAGGTGTTGTCCATGAGTTATCAGGAATTGCGTCGTTTCCTTGAGTTGACTAAAAACCCATCGGGATAAGAGCAACCATGCATATTTTAACCGATCCATAACCATCTGGTGTAACTACAGCATTATAGCTCATTTACAGTCGTGTCCTATGCTAAATGTTGAACCGTGTTTACTGGGATCATATGTTTCATATGTCTCATGTTCTTTTTTTATTTTTCCACTTAATTTTTTCTGATCCTGGTTAGTGATGGATGGTCCCTCTGTCCATACACGCGCACACACACACACACACACACACATACGCAATGTGGCCAGAAAAGACAGCAAGGCCCGCTGGCACAGTGTCAAGGCCAGCTCAACAGCTGACAGGAGAGAGGACAGTGCTGGTCATGTGATGTAAACGGACTGACTACTATGCCTTGTGTAAAAGCCTCTGGGGGAGACCACAGTCGCTGGGCTGGTCGGCCACCTGATGACCAATCAGCTGTGTGGAGGCAGACAGCTTGGTTAAGTGATCCATATCATGTAACCTAGATTGTACGTCAACCGAAGAGCTGTAAATGTGTATGTCTCGGTGTGTGTGTGTGTGTGTGTATGTGTATGGAGTGTTACTTCACACTTGATGGAGTTCACAACCAGCTTCATGGAAAAGTCTTGGTAGCAATCCACAGGATCTACACTGAACTGATATGAAACACACACACACACACATATGGAAACCAGGCAAACAGATGGATCCTGTGGAGTATGCACATGTACGTACATGCACATGTACATTCACACATGCACTCACACACACACACACACACACACACACACACCTGCAGGCCTCAGCTGTCTGTAATGTGAAATTGATGATCCCAAGGGTCACAAGTGCTCTTAGCCAGTCAGGTGATGCCATATCCGGGGGGTGGGCACAACTCACTGACGGACTTCAGGAGGACGCTTTGCCACCATTGTGTGTAACTTACACTCACACAATACAGAACGATCACAATTTAAATACACTGTAGAGCGATCACAACTTAAACAGGACAGAACACTGTAGAGCGATCACAATTTAAACATGACAACACTATAGAGTGATCACAATTTAAACACGACAGAACACTGTAGAGTGATCACAATTTAAACATGACATAACACTATAGAGTGATCACAATTTAAACATGACATAACACTATAGAGTGATCACAATTTAAACATGACATAACACTATAGAGCGATCACAATTTAAACAGGACAGAACACTATAGAGTGATCACAATTTAAACATGACATAACACTATAGAGCGATCACAATTTAAACATGACATAACACTATAGAGCGATCACAACTTAAACAGGACAGAACACTATAGAGTGATCACAATTTAAACATGACATAACACTATAGAGCGATCACAACTTAAACAGGACAGAACACTATAGAGTGATCACAATTTAAACATGACATAACACTATAGAGCGATCACAACTTAAACAGGACAGAACACTATAGAGTGATCACAATTTAAACATGACATAACACTATAGAGCGATCACAACTTAAACAGGACAGAACACTATAGAGTGATCACAATTTAAACATGACATAACACTATAGAGCGATCACAACTTAAACAGGACAGAACACTATAGAGTGATCACAATTTAAACATGACATAACACTATAGAGCGATCACAACTTAAACAGGACACAACAGCACAATGTAGGGCAGTCATAGTTTCCACTCGACAGAAAAACACAACAGAACGATCGTAATTTACACACTCGACAGAACAGCACAATTTACAACTAGATGCAGTGCAGAGGCATGGAGAGTGTGTGTGTGTGTGTGTGTGTGTTGGGGGGGTCAGAGATGTGCCGCAGGAATTAAAATTATAATCCCATGTGGAGGCAGCACACGGGCAGAATTATAATCTGTTGCAGTGGTGGTGTATGAATGTGTACGTGCGTGTGTGTGTGTGTGTGTGTTTTAGATATTAGCTCGCTAGTAAACAGTCACCAGAGAGTGGAAACATGCACACACACACACACACTCCTTTGGCCTCACCATGACAACTGAAACCATGACAACTGAAACCATGACAACCGCCGACAGCGGCGAACTGCTCAAGCCCATCTCTGACAGGAACGAAAGAGCAAACAGAGAGAAGAGAGAGAGAACAAAGCGTCTGTGACAGAAGAGAGGAATAAGTGTGACTGAGGGAGATGGCAGACAGAGAGTGAGAGAGAGAAAAAGTGACAGAGGGAAAGAGAGAGTGAGAGTTGCAGAGAGTGAAGTGGTGAAATGATGGGATTGGACAGACGGACAGTGTCCTCAAATGCCACTAGATACTGCCCTGAAAGAGAGAGAGAGAGAGGGAGGCTGAGGGAGAGAGAGAGAGGGGGATGATGAGAGAGATGTTATATGTGTTCGTACTGGGTGAAAAGACAGATAGACAGAGGGGTGCTAACCTCAAGAGCCAGTGGTGTGTGTGTGTGGTTAAGAGGAGAGAGACAGACAGTCAGTAGTCCATAATGCTGTGTTTGGATGCTGTGTGTGTGTGTGTGTGTGTGTGTGTGTGTGGTTTAAAACACAGTGTTTGGATGCTGATTGCTCTCGGACAGATTTGGGTTAGAACTCTTGTGGACCTGTTTCAGCTGCTCTAATGCATAGCATAACACACACACACACACACACACACCTCTGCTCTGTCAGGCTGCACTCTTCACATGCCTAAAACACACGCACATATACACTCATGCAAGTGCACACACTGACACACACACACCTCTGCTCTGCTCTACAGCCACACAGGCTGTATGTGATAGATTAAGCTGATGAAGGATTGGGATTAGTGCAAATTACTAATTGCACAGGATTCTGAAGTGCCGTGAGCCTGTTTGTCAGGAGCAGAAAAATCTGCTCTTTTTTATCTAATGCGTGCGCTCCAGTGGGGCGGGGCGGGAGGAACGTTTACCCACAAACAGATGAAAGGATTGGTGTGTGTGTGTGTGTGTGTTTGGGGGGGCGAATTTGAAAATTAGAAATAGAGTGAGTGAGGTTATGTCATTGCACATAACACATGCACGCACACCCACACACACACACACACACACACACACACACACACACACACATACACATAGAGCAATGCATGAGAGGTGCAGTGCTGTAGTCTGCTTCTCCTCTGCTGTCTGTGAGGAACACGCTTTCTCACTCACTCACACACACACACACACACACACTCTCACATGTTTGAATTCTTTTATTTGGATCGCAACACAAGGTAAGAATGAAAGATCCAAACATTGGTTAGAACTGTCATAGAATTATCGAATTATATCGTTCTGGTCAGACATAGAGTGTTATAGAATTAGATAGTTCTGGTCAGACATAGAGTGTTATAGAATTAGATAGTTCTGGTCAGACATAGAGTGTTATAGAATTAGATAGTTCTGGTCAGACATAGAGTGCTATAGAATTAGATAGTTCTGGTCAGACATAGAGTGTTATGTGCAGCTCATCATGAATTAGTTTATGGGTACACATGGCACCTTCCTCTCCAGATGGACAGACTGTCTCCAGTAGCAGATGCTATGCCAGTCTTTTGCATTTAGCTTCCTTAGTCCACAGTAAGTGCACCTAACTGCAGCCCCGCAGAAGAAGTTTGTGCACATGCCCAAGACTCCCAAATACAAGGGCACTGAAAACACACACATACACACACACACACACACACACTTAAAGTAATGGATGAGAGGTGCAGTGTTGTAGTCTACTTCTCTTCAACTGTCTGTGAGGAACACGCTCTCTCTCTCTCTCACACACACACACACACACACACTTGGAGTAATTGATAAGAGGTGCAGTGCTGTAGTCCACTTCTCTTCTGCTGTCTGTGAGGAACACACTCTCTCTCTCTCTCTCTCACACACACACACACACACACTTGGAGTAATTGATAAGAGGTGCAGTGCTGTAGTCCACTTCTCTTCTGCTGTCTGTGAGGAACACACTCTCTCTCTCTCACACACACACACACACACACACACACACTTGGAGTAATTGATAAGAGGTGCAGTGCTGTAGTCCACTTCTCTTCTGCTGTCTGTGAGGAACACATTAGGGATTCATTAGTGTCTGAGGGAAAAGCCCACTGGCCTCCATTACTACTGGCCTTTATGTGTTTGTGTGTGTGTGTGTGTGTGTGCGTTGGTGTGTGTGAAAGCCCACCGGCTCCAATTACTATTGGGCTTTCACTGAGTGGTCCTGCTGGTTGGTTAATCAGCATCCTATGTGTGTGTGTGTGTGTGTGTGTGTGTGTGTGAGAGAGAGAGAGAGAGCACCCATAGGATAGAACATGTGACTCATAAGCTACCGTGTTCATAATAACAAGGTAGGCTGTTTCTTTGCTCAACATGTTCATTACACATGCACACACGCACATACACACACACACACACACACACACACACACACACACACACACACACAAGCTGTTTCCCTGGTGCTTTCTCACCTTTCTCTACATTGTACTCTTATCTTTTCACTATTTCTTTGTCCTCTGCATGAGCTGTAAGTGTGTGTGTGTGTGTGTGTGCCCTCATGAGCTATTTGTGTATCTGAGAAATAATTATGAGTGAGTTGTGATTTAATCTGGTGGCTGATTCTAAGGTGTGTGGCATGTCATAGTCCAAGGAGAGCTGGATGGAGCAGTGGACAGTCTATCTCTGTCTTTCACACACACACACACACACACACACACACACACACACACACACACTCAGAGAGAACACACTGCGTAAACTGAGGTGGCTTGTAGGCTGAAGTACTGTGGTGTAAAACTATGTGCAAACCAATGTTTCACAACATGCAACTTCTGTACATGAGTCTGTGTGTGTGTGTGTGTGTGTGTGTGTGTATGTGTGTGTGTGTGTGAGGACTGATTGTGTTTCAGAGGTTCAAAGATTGAGGTGACGGTCTAAGGTTGGTGGACTGGATCATGTTATCTCTGTTCATGGACACAGGTCACCACTTCCTGTTGTGAGGTGGCTGCTCTTGATTGGCCCTTTGCCTGGGCTCGTCTGTGGGGGGGTCTTGTCTGGTTATGGTGTGAGTGTGTGTGTGTGAGTGTGAGGGTTCAAGGTTTGCTACAGTAGTAGGTCAAAGGTTAGGCTAGCCATTCAGCACACACAGATGCACACTCCTACCCACCCACCAACACACACACACACACACACATACGCTCAGGGCTAAATTCAGGCTAGCCATTCAGCACACACAGATGCACCCCCCCTCCACACACAGACACACACGCTCAAAAATAAATTGAGGCTAGCCATTCAGCACACCCAGGTGCGCACACGCACACACACACACACACACACACACACACACACACACACACACACACACACACACAGGGCTAAGGTCAGGTTAGCCATTCAGCAACACTGTGTACTCACCTTATGGTTATCTTAAAGCACTTTGAAGTGGGCTGTCAAACTGAGATTACCAGCCTCTGTGTGTGTGTGTGTGTGTGTGTGTGTGTTTGTGAGTGTGAACGAAAGAGAGGAAGAGGGAGAGGGAGGAAGGCTGTGATTTGATTGATGAAAGGTGTCTACTGGCCAGACCATGAGCCAGATCAGAACTGGATCAGAGCCAGATCAGAACTGGATCAGAGCCAGATCAGAGCCAGATCAGAACTGGATCAGAGCCAGATCAGAGCCGGATCAGAACTGGATCAGAGCCAGATCAGAACTGGATCAGAGCCAGATCAGAGCCAGATCAGAACTGGATCAGAGCCAGATCAGAGCCAGACTGCTGCTTATAGTCTGAGGTCAGATCTCTACCAATTTGGATTTGGATGAGTGTAAAACACTCTTACTTCACTCTTACTTATACTGCACATGTCATTGCACTCTTTATATTACACATTTCACCTCACCTTACCTCACCAGCTGCCAAGAAGGGCTACCTCACTACTTCCTTCTTGTTGAAAGCCTATATGTTTACCTGTATGTTATATGTTGTTTGAGTGTTATGTGTGTGTGTGTATGTGTGTGTGTGTGTGTTTTAGTTAAATTGCACATTTGGTGTCTGGTGAAATGCACTTTCAGTCCTCTTTGTAATGCTTGTCACATAGTGAATTGACAATAAAGTACACTTTGACTTTGACTTATGTTTGCCCCTCTCATAAATACAACACTGAATTTGAACTCCTGAAACGGAGCAATTTGAAAATGCCTTTGGCCTCAGATCAGAAACTCTGCATTCCTGTACGAGTGTGGATGATCCATCTGCTAACCTATGAAAACACTGATCACTGATAGGTCACACTCTCATCATGTGACCCAGGCAAGGGAGACAACAATGAGCACCGTTTGTCTATTTGTCTGTTTATCCCTTAGGACCCCTTAGGACGTCCCACTACCAGTGTAGAGATCAAACTCCACTATATCAGACTCCACTACCAGTGTAGAGATCAAACTCCACCACCAGTGTAGAGATCAAACTCCACTACATCAGACTCCACTACCAGTGTAGACATCAGACTCCACCACCAGTGTAGAGATCAGACTCCACCACCAGTGTAGAGATCAAACTCCACTACATCAGACTCCACTACCAGTGTAGACATCAGACTCCACCACCAGTGTAGAGATCAAACTCCACTACATCAGACTCCACTACCAGTGTAGACATCAGACTCCACCACCAGTGAAGAGATCAAACTCCACTATATCAGACTCCACTACCAGTGTAGAGATCAAACTCCACCACCAGTGTAGAGATCAAACTCCACTACATCAGACTCCACTACCAGTGTAGACATCAGACTCCACCACCAGTGTAGAGATCAGACTCCACCACCAGTGTAGAGATCAAACTCCACTACATCAGACTCCACTACCAGTGTAGACATCAGACTCCACCACCAGTGTAGAGATCAAACTCCACTACATCAGACTCCACTACCAGTGTAGACATCAGACTCCACCACCAGTGAAGAGATCAAACTCCACTACATCAGACTCCACTACCAGTGTAGAGATCAAACTCCACTACATCAGACTCCACTACCAGTGTAGAGATCAGACTCCACCACCAGTGTAGAGATCAGACTCCACCACCAGTGTAGAGATCAAACTCCACTACATCAGACTCCACCACCAGTGTAGAGATCAAACTCCACTACATCAGACTCCACCACCAGTGTAGAGATCAAACTCCACATGTTCCTGGCTGTCAGTTAAACACTAACAAACTCTGCCTGACTGTGCAGGAGCATTTTGACCAACATGAATGGACATATTTCATGTTGGTCCCCTCCACACACACACACACACACACACACACACACACACACAGACACAGATTTCAGTACACCTCTGTGGACAAAGATAGTTTTCTTTTTAATAATATGGCTTAAATCAGACATGGAATAGTACAGATGTAGTATGGGTGCCTGTGTGTATGTGTGTATGTGTGTATGTGTGTGTCTGTCTGTCTGTCTCTCTGAGTGTAGTATTTCCCATGCGACATTTCCCATTGAAAGGCTCAAAGGGAAGCATTGAAGAAATGGTGTGTGTATCCATGTCTGTGTGTGTGTGTGTGTGTGTGTGTGTGTGTGTGTGTCTGTCTGTCTGTCTGTGTGTGTGTGTGGGGGGATGGTTCAGTGGTATCTTGTGTCCATGTGTGTTTGTGTCTTGTGTCCTTGATTGAGTGTATTGGGGGGGGGGGGGGCTTCGGTGGTGTCTTGTGTCCATTTGTAAGTGTGTGTGTGTTTTTTTGTGTGTGCCTAGGTGTGTCTTGTGTCCTTGTCTGTGTGTGTGGGGCTCTGGTGGGGTCTTGTGGCCACTTGTGTGTCTGTGTGTGTGTGTGTTTGTGTGTGTGTGCATGCATGTTTGTTGTCTAATGTATCTAATGTGTGGTGCTGAGCTGAGGCTAAGCTATGAACTCACTGTATTAGTGTGTGTGTGTGTGTTTGTGTGTGTGTGTGTGTCAGTGAGTGTGTGTGTTTGTGTGAGAGAGAGTGTGTGTGTTTGTTGAACTAAGAACTGTTCCTTAGTGTTTCCTCACAGGTCAGAATCTAATCACAGCCTACGGGTCAGACTGACTGCATCTGGAATGTGTGTCCTTGTTTGTGTGTGTGTTTGTGTGTGTGTGTGTGTGTGTGTGTGTGTGTGTGACCTTGTGTTCTGAGGCCTTGGATAAGGGTTATAATCTGGTTGTTATAGCTACTGTATTCCAGCTGCAGAGCTATTGACTCCAGCGCTATGTCCTCTTTCACTGGACACACACACACACACACACACACACATGCACACACACACACACACACACGGCTGCTGTTTGTCATGGATGACTCAGGGAGAAAGGGTGCTGTAGAGAGTGTGGTGGAAGAAGGATCTCTCTCACACACACACACACACACACACACACACACAAAACACGCACCTGGGGTGGCAGCCCAAGGGGCAATCAGGGCCTGGATCAGATTCCTCCATCCTGTGTGTCACTTCCTGGGTGGGTGACCATGGGCAGGATCTGCTGCCGACTGTGGACTCGGGCTGATGAATCAAGTGAATGAATCTAGTGTCAGTACTGTAAATCTGTTATGAACCCAGTGTGAATGAATGCTAGCATTAGCCTAGTGTAGATTCAGTACTGTAAATCTGTTATGAACCTAGTGTGGAATGAATGCTAGCATTAGCCAAGTGTAGATTCAGTGCTGTAAATCTGTTATGAACCTAGTGTGAATGAATGCTAGCATTAGCCTAGTGTAGATTCAGTACTGTAAATCTGTTATGAACCTAGTGTGAATGAATGCTAGCATTAGCCTAGTGTAGATTGAGTGCCGTAAATTTGTTATGAACCTAGCTTGGAGTGAAGGCTAGCATTAGCCTAGCTTGGATCCAGTGCTGTGAACCTGTTACACATCTACAGTGGAGCCTTAAGGCACATCATAGATATGCTCAAATTCACTATTAGCCTGGAGGTGAATATTCACAAACGTCTGCAGATAGTCCATCTGCAGGAAATATCTTTAATGTTGCAGTCTTATTTAGACTTGAATGACACAGTTGTACAGTTTTGTGTTTGTCTAGTACATATTTAGATATGTGTCTGTGTGTTTTGTCTTTGGTGAGTTAGGTGTGTGTAGGGGATAAGAATGAGTTGTTGAGTTGAGATTGAACTGCAGGAGGAGTCACTGCTCTTACAGTAAACTCCTGTGTACGTGTGTGTGTGTGTGTGTGTGTGTGTTTATCCACAGTAGGTCTGCAGGGACTGGCCCCATGCCTTGAAAAGCAACAGAAGAGGCGCATGAGACACATCCTCTCCCTCCCTCTCTCCAGATGCATTATGGGAAACAAAGGGGACACTAGGGCAGGGCCCCTTGGGCAGATCACAGGAGTCAGTCTCCAGGGAGCCTGGAGGAGAAGGGACAAGAGAAGGAGAAGTGAGACGCAGCAGGGCTTAACACAGAGCACAGAAATACAAGAAGTCACGAGAACAGTGTGTGTGTGTGTGTGTCTGTGTGTGTTATTGTGGAGAGAGTGGGGGAGGGGAGAGAAAGCAGACATCCAGAGGTTGTGTCAATTAGTAGAGGAATTAAAATGGAATTAACAGACAGAACTTCGCATTGTATATTTTGTGTGTGTGTGTGTGTGTGTATGTGTGTGTCCAGTCAGATGGACATGGTGTGTGACCTGCTTTGAACTCAGTCCAGTGGTGCTTGGACACCTGCCAAGTTTGGTGTTCTGCTAGAAACTCATCTTACCCTCCCCCCCTCTCTCTGTCAGCACACATACATACACACACACACACACACATATAGAGCATGCACACACACTCATAGAGTATGCACACATACACAATACACACACACACATACACACACACATAGATCACACACACACACACATATATGCACACACACTTTTAAAGTGTGTTCTGGAAAGCATAAAGAGCAGGATAGAGAGGCAGGGAGAGAGAGAGAGAGAGAGAGAGAGAGAGAGAGAGAAGAGGGGGAAAGGAAGTGAAAATGTAGGAAAAAGCAAAGTCAGTAACAATACCAGCAGCAGAATGGATAGAGAGAGAGAACAGACATGAGAAGTTAGGAGAGGAAACAACAGAGAGAGAGAAAGAGGCGGGCGTGGGAGGTGTGTGTGTGTGTGGGGGGGGCAGACAGAGAGAGAGAGAGTAAAAGATGGAAAGGGAGAGAGTGAGAGACTTTGATCGAGGGAGAGGGAGTGAGAGAGGGACTTTGAGCGAGAGAGAGAGAGAGAGGGACTTTGAGCGAGGGAGAGAGAGAGAGAGTGATGGAGGGAATGAGAGGAAGGAGGGCAGAGAGGGTGGGAGGGACTTGGGAGGAGAAGAAGATGGAGCAACATGATTGGCTGGGAGGAGGGGTGGAGAGAGGGAGACACAGGAAATGAAAAACAGTCATCACACACACACACACACATACACACACACACATGCATATTACAATCCCATAATTTAGTTTTGTCCTGCTGCTCTCTCATCATAGTGTATTTACATCAAACACACTGATTCAGAAGCTGACCTATTTATTTGTGTTTTTGTTTATTTACTCCTGAAGCAATTCGTTTCTCTCTGCTCCTCTGGACACACAATCCCAACAACACGTTTAATATGTTTCAGTCTCCTTTAGAACATAGAACCTCAGACCTTAGAACCTCAG
>PYXC01000772.1:32500-37500 GCA_015244755.2 Tenualosa ilisha
TCAAATGTTACACAGAATCATCCCAGTGATGATCATGTTTTTATTCCTTGCCTTGGCTTGATAGATGAACATGACATGCCTCCCAGTGGGATCACACACACTCACACACACACACACACACACACACACACACACACAGACTCAGTAGGAGATGCTTTCTTTAATGTTACATAATACAGGACTAGGTTACAGATGGATAGGACACCATTATCAACACATGCACACACCAAATATACAAGCCAGCACATACACACACACACACACACACACACACACAAACACACACACACACACACACACACGCTGTGACTCAGCAGGCTGTGTTTTTGGTAATATTGTGTAATGTAGTCTTAGACTGCAGATGTTCAGGACACTGGTGTTTTAATACATGTAACAGTACACACACACACACTACAGACACAAACAATGATCATGAACATACGCGCGCACACACACACACACACACACACACACACACACACACACGCATAGAGAGTGTTGCTCTGTTTTACCTAGTTCTTGCATTAGAGCTTCCTCATCCCCTCACTGACTGACTGGTAAAGCAGATTGTTCAGCCTTTGATTAGGATTGGCTGAATCATGTTCAGTGCCTGTCTACAACCCAGTGCAACTCTACACACTGGCATACACACTTATTCACACCCACACACACTCACGTACACACACACACACACACTCAATGCAACACATACACACAACACACAGGACTCTACACATTGACCACGTCATTCTATATTACTGCACCAGGCAGACATCATAGCTGCGTGTGTGTGTGTGTGATATTCTAAAACAAACATCATAGCTGCTTGTGTGTGTGTTATTCTAAAACAAACATCATAGCTGCATGTGTGTGTGTTATTCTAAAACAAACATCATAGCTGCTTGTGTGTGTGTTATTCTAAAACAAACATCATAGCTGCTTGTGTGTGTGTTATTAATAAAACATTTAGACCAAAAATACCCTTGATCTGTAGATAGTTGCCCTGGTGTGTCTGTGCGACCTCCCCATATTACACACATGGAGGCTTATCTGGCACTGATGCCTCGTTAGCATCCCCAGCTCCCAAGGGTGGGACTCGGCAATGCTAATAGCATTAGCATCCCAGGCAGTGTCTGTGTGTCCCTGCTGGGCTCCATTGGGCTGGCCAGGGTTGGGCTGAGCGCTGCTAAGAGTGTTATCATCCCAGGCAGTCTGGACGAGTCCCAGCCGGAGCTGAGCCAGCGCTGGGCCGGCCCGTGCTCTGCTAACGACTGGTCTCATGTTTCCGCCACTTGAGGCTTATTATAGCAGCGCATCTGAAATCAATGGCGGTTACTGATCCACCCGCTCCAGGATCACAGCGCTCCCTGTCAGAGCCCACAGTGCCTGATGGGAAATTACCCATAATCCTCCTCCCTCCCCACCGCCGCTGCAGCCCAGTGCCGCTGCGCTCGCTCCACTAACCTTGAGCGTCCGGATCATCTGTCTGTGTCACTATGGCGACAGGGCCTGGGGCACGGGTGGTGAATTATTGACTGCTTTGCCTGGTCAGCGTGTGAATTATTAACATGCCCCTGCCGTGCAGCCACCTACGTACACGTGTGTGTGTGTGTGTGTGTGTGTGTGTGTGTGTGTGTGTGTGTGTGCGTTCATTGAGAGAGTTAGTATCAGCTATGCAGTCTGGGTGATATTTCTCATGGAGGGTTTGAGGGGTGGTTAGTTATGGATTTCTATGGAGTCTGGGGAGGGTCATTCAAATCGCCTTCCTGTCAAAATGAACACACTCTTTCTTTCTGTCAAAATGAACACACTCTTTCTTTCTGGTCTTTTTCTGTCTCATTCTCTCTTTTGCTCTCTCTCTCTACCTTTCCATCCACTCCTCTCACTCTCTCTCTCTCTCTCTCTCTCCCTCCATCCATCCCCCTTTCTTTTTCTCTCTCTCCCTCTCTCTCTGTCCCTCCACCCTCTCTGTATTTCTCTCTCCATCCCTCTCTCCTCTCTCTCTCTCACAGGCAGAAGCTGACTCTAGTCAAGGAGATGTTGGCAGGCTGTGGGGCAGGTACATGTCAGGTCAGTACCCATCTGTTTCCTGTGCCCCTAAACCACACACACACACACACACACACACACACACACACATACACAAACACAGAGAAACACGCATACACACACTAACTTTCACACATATGCACACGCATAAAGATCAGCACTCGCATGCACAACATAAACTGACAAATGCATAAGCACACACACACACACACACACACTCACACACTGTCTCTCTCTCTCTCACACACACACACACACACTCTCTGTCTCTCTCTCTCTCTTACACACACACACACACTCTGTCTCTCTCTCTTACACACATACACACAGACACACTCACACACTCTCGCTCTCTCTCTCTTTCACACACACATACACACACACACATACTGTCTCTCTCTCTCTCACACACACATACACACTTACACACTCTCTGTCTCTCTCTCTCTCTCTCTCTCACACACACACACACATACATACACACACACACACACACATACTCTCTCGCATGCACAGAGAGAAACACCAGCAGGTTACGCTTCATTTAGCTAAACTGGGCTCTGGTTTCATGAGGCTTATTGAAGCCCATAATGTGCAGGTATCCAGGTGTCTGAATGTCCACATGCCCCAGTTGGATTGGGTAGATCAGTCAACATACACACACACACACACACACTGTCTTTCCATTGCAGTGTTGAATTTTCTATTTGTGTCTGAGTATGTGTGCAGTGAGGCTAAATTGTGTTTGGAGTCAGCTGTTGCCCCTCTCGAGGCTCTGTGTGTGTGTGTGTGTGTGTGTGTGTGTGTGTGTGTGTGTGTGTGTGTGTGTGATATGATTAGCGATGAGGCTATGCTGTATTTAGACCCAGATGCTGCTCCTTTAGCAGGGGCACCTCCTCAGCCTACACCTCTCTATTCTCCCCTCACCTGCACCTCATACACCTCCTCTATTCTCTCCTCACCTGCACCTCATACACCTCCTCTATTCTCCCCTCACCTGCACCTCATACACCTCCTCTATTCTCTCCTCACCTGCACCTCATACACCTCCTCTATTCTCCCCTCACCTGCACCTCATACACCTCCTCTATTCTCTCCTCACCTGCACCTCATACACCTCCTCTATTCTCCCCTCACCTGCACCTCATACACCTCCTCTATTCTCTCCTCACCTGCACCTCATACACCTCCTCTATTCTCTCCTCACCTGCACCTCCTCTAGCATAGCCTTCCGCAGCCTTCTTCAACCTCCTCCTGCCTGAGGCTCCTTTCTGCAGCTGTTTCACACTCAGTTCCTCATGGCCACCTCCTCCTGCCTGAGGCTCCTTCAGACATTTTTAATCTAGCCTGCGCCTCCTTGTTCTTCGCCTCCTCCTGCCTGCGCCTCCTTTCTGCAGCTGTTTCACACTCAGTTCCTCATGGCCACCTCCTCCTCTGACTCCTTCGCTCCAAATCAGCCCCAACAACCTGATATGCCACCTCCTCTAGTCTCCTTCAGCCTTAGCCTCCTCAAGCCTCCTCCAACCTGTGTCTCCTCTAGCTTGTGTCTCCTCCAACCTGCTCTCCTGCGCCTCCTCTAGCCTCCTCTAGCCTGCGCCTCCTCTTCTGAGCCTCCTCTAGCCTCCTCTGGCTTACGTCTCCTGTAGCGTACACCTCCTTTCCAGCACCTCCTCTATCCTGTGTCCCCTGTGTCTCCTGTAGTCTGTAGCCTGCGCCTCCTTTCCTGCGCCTCCTGTGCGTTCCTGGAGCCCTCAGCTAGGATCAGGCCCAACAATCAGACGCTGCTGCAGCTAAGTGGCTAAATGAGATTAGTTAAACATGCCACGCTACAGGGACATCAGCCAGAACACTGACACGCTACTCACACACTCCAGCACACACACACACACACTCCAGCACACACACACATTCACAAACACACTCCAGCACACACACACACACATGCACACTCCAGCACACACACGCACAAACACACTCCAGCACACACACACACTCCAGGAGATACACACACACACATTAGCCCAAACACTGCTACTCAGAAACCCACATACACACACACACACACACATACTTAGCATTACACTAGTCACACAATCTGACACAAATCATCACCCTACTTAGATTCTACCACAGTATCATGATTCTAATACACTCACATTTACAAAACAGCACACACTACACACATATGACACACACACACACATACACATACACCCTGGTCCTGGTCATTGCTCTACAGAGGTCCAGAGGCTAAATGTGGAACATGGTCCGTGGCATGTCCACATAAAACCTCACACACACATATACACATACACACACGCACACACACACATATACACAGACACACACACACACACATATACACACACACACACACACACTGGTCATTGAGGCTGTAAGTTGTACATGTTCCTTGGCATGTCTCTCAGAAGCAGACCATGTGACCCATCTGAGCCAATAGGGTTGGGTGCGCGTGCTCACCTGCGCTGGTGTGCGGGAGATTATATGATGGGATTACGGCTGTCTGACCGGGATTAGGGACGCCCATCAGTATGTTGTCATGACAATTACTGCACTCTCACCCTGATCCAATCAACCGCTGACCACAGCCCACAATAGGAGATACACATCCTGTTTGTGTGTGTGTGTGTGTGTGTGTGTGTGTGTTTATGTATGATAGCGGTGGTTGAGTATGTTTGTCTACATTATGTGCATGTCTTGATTTGTGGATTACTAAAGTCTTATCTGTGGTGTGTGTGTGTGTGTGTGTGTTTGTCTCTGTCAGTATCATCCCACTGAGAGTGTGTCGTGGTTCTTCTGACTCACTCATACATTGTGTGTGTGTGTGTGTGTGTGTGTGTGTGTGTGTGTGTGTGTCTGCTCTCCTCAAACACCAGTCACAGCACTACAGCCTCATCTGCATAATAATACCCAAACAAACTCCCACAGTG
>PYXC01000772.1:42500-50000 GCA_015244755.2 Tenualosa ilisha
ACCAGTACCCCAGCTGATAGATACAGGAGCCCTCGGCCTGTGTTTGGATTGGCCCTTAGCACCTGTGCCCCAGCTGATAGATACAGGAGCCCTCGGCCTGTGTTTGGATTGGCCCTTAGCACCTGTGCCCCAGCTGATGGATACAGGAGCCCTCGGCCTGTGTTTGGATTGGCCCTTAGCACCTGTGCCCCAGCTGATAGATACAGGAGCCCTCGGCCTGTGTTTGGGTCGGCCCTCAGTCTGTGTTTGGATTGACCCACAGCACCTGTGCCCCAGCTGATAGATAACCAGAGCAGGCTGAACAAAGAGGCTTCTCCAGAGACTGGCCTGTATGTGGCTCCACTCCTAGATAGAATGCAGCAGAGACTGCTTCTTTGCAAATGCTAATGACTCTGTGTGTGTGTGTGTGTGTGTGTGTGTGTGTCACTGAAGCCTGGTCTCTGTTCCCATTCTTGAATGTTGTATAATGATGGCCCCTTACCTCTCTGAAGGGGGAGCACTGAATGTGTGTGTGTGTTTGTGTGTGTGTCTCTGATACCTTGTCTCTGTGCCCACAGTAAGATCCTGCGTAATGAGGGTCCCAGCGCCTTCTTGAAGGGGGCATACTGCCGCGCCCTGGTCATCGCGCCTCTCTTTGGAATCGCACAGGTCGTTTACTTCCTGGGTGTAGGCGAAGCCATCCTCAGCTACCTGCCAAAGCGGGAAAAATAGCCAATCAGCTCCCAGCTCCTGACCGAAACTCGGCCCCCACCCCTCCAACTCCATTCATCACTACCCATCATGCATTGCACCAGTCCTCGGCTCCGCCTCATCTCATGACAGAAGCTTCTGATTGATGCAGGGTTAAGATGTGAAGAGGACCATTGACTTATGAAGTTTTTTTATGTGCTGAATTTCTTTTAACTTGAGTTTGTTTTTTTCTTTATATTATTTGTTTTTGTCTGTGTTTTGTTTGTTTGTTTGTTTGTTCTTTGTTTGTTTGGAGACAGACAGTATTGTCTTAGCCAAGCTGCCTGTGGAAGCCTTCATGTTGTCTCTGGCCTCCTGTTAGAACTCAACACCACAAATTGCTTTGATTGGCTGGAGTCATCCACATCTGCTCTCTTATTGGCTGGAGATGATTTGGCTGTAGACAAAGTGAAAAGCTTCCTCTCTTCTCTATGTCTCCCTCTCTTTCTTTCTCTCACTCTTCTTTCTTTCTCTCTTTGAGTCAGCTTGGTGGCGCTGTGTCTACAAACATGTCAGTGAAAGCTTCTCTTTCACAGTTAGAAACTGTCAAACACATGCACATGCACACACACACACATACACACACACACACACGCACCCCCCCACACACACACATACAAGCACACATTCTCTCTCTCTCTCTCTCTCTCTCACACACACACACACCTGAGGGTCCTTAAAACTGTCAGAATTTGATCTCATAATGAGAAGAGCAGTGCTGGTTGACCTCCAAACCTTTCACTGGTATCTCAAAATTCACCAGCCTATTTTGACCGTCCTGGGCTTCCATACCCGTTTATAGCACCTCAAATAGGCAGACCCCTTTAGAGATGAGGTCTTTAGCACCTCAAGTAGGCCTACCCCTTTAGAGATGACCCCTGCCCTGTGACTGAACTCACACTCCAGACATTCCAACTAGGGTTCTGTCCAAATGGGAATTGAATTGGGACACAAATAGTCAGGAATTCATGCATGTTTTCAAACGTTTTGTTTTTTGGCTGCAAGAGGAGATCCAGCCTGTCGTCCCCCGGTCAGCTTGTCCACACTGGCACACACAGCCCAGGAAGATATCAGACTCCTTTCCAATTCAGAGGCACAAAGTTTGTGTGAGTGTGTGCGTGTGTGTCTGTATGACTTGTGCCTTTATGGGTGTGTTTGTGTGTGTGTGTGACTAATGAGGGCCATCTGGAGCTAGATGCTGCTCTGGCTTCAGTGTGTGTGTGATCTGTGATTTTCAGTGTGGAACCAACCTGCCACATCACATGTGCTCTCTCAGATGTGGGGCGTAAGATCCTGACACCAGACGAGAGTGTGTGTGTGTGTGTGTGTCAGATCTGTGTGTGAGGGTGGTGTGTCTGGGAAAAGATAACAATAGTTAACATGAAGGAAATCTTGAGCCGGTGATGCTGCCATCACCATAACAACGGGATGAATGAGTGAATGAACGCATGAATGACTGGACCACACAAATGAACTGATTAGTGATCAGTCGGTGCTGTCACTATGGTAATGCCTTTGGTGTTTGTTTGTGTCGTTTCTTGTTTTGTTGTTTGATTTGTTTTGTTTTGTTGTGACTTTGCTTCAAGCGAAAAGCTGCCGTGTCGCATCGTGTCCCGTAGGTGCGTCTGCCATTGGTCACTTCTCAGAGCTCAAGGTGACTTTGAAGGAGAGTCTTGCATCATATCCTGTCACATGTCTCCCCTGCCTGGCAACCACTTAGGCCCCGCCCTAGGCCTCAGCACGACCCACAATGCACCTGTGCTGAGCCTCTCTCTGGCACCTAACCCTCAGATGGGGAGAACATATTTAATCATGTTCCGTACATTATAAATATATATTAACATACATGTATCAATATATCTATATATTTGTATCTATTGTTTCGAATGTGTCTGTGTCGCGTGAGCTTCTCCATGATTCAGTATATTGTATATATGCAGATATGATATAATGAAATCCTATGTCGCTTTTGTTGATTTTGATGGATGTTATTTTTGATGTTGTATGTTTTGAAAAGCTTTTTGCACACTCACCTCTCCCTCCCCCCTGTGTTGAAAGCTTTAGTTGACCTTTGGATGCAGGAGCACGAAGGAGAGAGGAAGAGAGAGGGAGAGAGTGTGTGTAGGAGGGCTAATTGGTGTTCTATTGAAACCTGTGCACACTAACAACCTCACTACTCTGAGGAGCTGGCACTTCAGATTCTCTCTGATGGCTACAGCCTGCATCTGACTCCTCAGACCTCTCAGATGTTAGCTTAGTATTAGCTCACGAACTCACTACAAGCTGAGAGAGGGCAATAGTACATAGCATGTGGTTCAGGCGTGACACTTAATGGTGTGTAGACCACTGTGCTAATGGCTAATCATAATTTGCTTACTACTAAAGAGCTAGCATAGCTAACTAACAGCTGGCTACTACCAGAGCTAACTTTAAGCATGCTAGCTACTCAGCTGCCTGTGCTAGTGACGCTAGCCATCAGCGCTTGCTGTTTGCGTTAGTCTGTGGAGCTGGTGGTGAGGATTGAGGAACAGCAGTCAGCAGGAAGGGATGACTGATCTCTTAACCCTAACCTCTGACCCTTTTGTCCTCTGCTTCCTGTATCCCAGTGCAGCTGCATGATTCGCAACCCTTGACTTTTGACCCATAACATTCCAGCGGTGAACTCATCTCACGTGTGTGTGTGTTTGTTTGCCTCTTTGTTTGTGTATTTTTGATCATGACTTGTGCTCCATTGTTTTTTCTTTCTGCGTCATGTGATTGTTTTGGTGATTTTCATTTGTATAATTTGGATTTCTGTTTTTCTTCCAAAAGTGTTGATTTTTCAGCTGTTTTTTTTATTGTTGTTGTATGTGTTGGAACGAGTTTGGTTTTCTCAGCTGTGAACTTGAAAAGGCTGTGATGTGTATCTGGTGTATTGCATACTGAGTGCGGTGTGTAAATATGTATGTCTGAAGGTGTGTGTGTGTGTGTGATTGTGTAGTGTATAGTGTAGTGTGTTCTGTGAGTTTTTGTTTGTTTGTTTGTTGTTTATGTGACACTCATGGTGTTTGTAGTTCTTTCTCTCTCCTTTCTTCCTCTCCTCCGTGCTGTCCCTATTCTCTCTCTTTGTCTTCAGGGTGGGATAGATGAGGGGTGGGGTGCTGTTAACACCAAAAACAATCTTCACAATCAGAGAAGGGGACATTGATATGAAATATATTTGTGTATGTATAGACTTCAATGAAGCACAAAGAATAATCAGGCACAATCACACTCACATGCGCACATACACACACACACACACACACACACACAGTGTGTGTGTGTAAGTCCAGTGACATTACATACTGTTCCATCCACTCAGAACAGGACACTTAGATTAATATTTAGGCTCCCAACTCCACAACTGTACAAAGTTTAGGATATCCAATTATTTAAGGACACTTTGAATGAAACAATGTACTTTTGAGCCTCGCTCTAATGCTGTCACCTTGTGTACTGGATGGGGGGGAGTCCTTAGTGTGTAGTTTAGTAGATGTTAGACAAAGACCTGAGAAACAGGCAAGTCTGTGTAGCCGATACACAGATTGAGGAGTTGAACCAGCTCAACCTATATGCAATAAGTCAACAGAATATACCTACACACATATGCGCACACACACACACAAACACTTTTGCGCCACCTGATTCCTCCAAGAGGAACCGTGCAGTTGTGCACTTTACTCACATGAACCACACACACACACTCTCACACACACAGGCCCTCAGAAGAGAAATTCCTTCTAAAAGAGGGAGGGGGGTGTGGACTCACACAGATGCACATAGTCACAAATGTCTGTGTATGTGTGTGTGACTGTAAGTGTGTGTGTGTGTGTGTCCATTGAAACTGAAGTACTACAAGTGTCTGTAACTGTTTACCATGCAGAGAGTGGAGGCATGCGCACAGAACGGATCCTGCATTCCATGCCACTCTGATTGGCGTTGAATAAAATGAACTGACTGATCCACAGCCTGTACTGCTGATCCTTTTCATTGGCCACTACTACTCCAGACTGAGCAGCTGACCAGTGGACTAACATGAGATGGAGATGAGACAGATATTGAGAGGCCTTGGCCTAATCAGAATTTATCACTTTTTGTACTTTTTATTTCAGGATGTTATTCATACTACACAAAACTATTTATTGACAATTTCAGATAAGGGCAGCTTTAAAATGTGAATTATTTCAATTTCCCACCTTTAATATCAGCCGTAGACAAAATATTATCGTTAGGCCTATGGGTTTTTTTTATCTCGTGCAGTAAGACTTTCCGCTCCGGTGCACTCCGTGACGTCAACGCTCCCCCGCCGTCATGAGGGAGAGTGGTATGCGCTCGCTCAAGGTCATTCCGAGCGCATGCATTATTCCTGTTCGGCCACCGAGCGTCGTTGCAGTGTCGTGATGCAGATGGAATTTAGATCGTTAGTGACGTTATTTCAATGACGCGTTCGCCACCTGCTTCGATGAAGTTTTGTGGAGCTCGAGCTCTGTTGCGGAGGTACCCTTCACCTGAATGTCAGTGATGCTCACCGGGGTTTATCAGTGATGTGGTGTCACTGCGGGAGTGTTCGTGTTCATGTCCGTGTCCGTGTCTGTGCCCTCGGCTCTCTGACGGTGTGTGAGCTCGCAGAACAGAACGGTAGACGGTCGAGCGCCGGGGCGTAATGCAAGCAGCAGCATCCTTAACTATCGTCCATCCGGTAGATTTTACTCTTAGCAATGGGATTGTGTGTAAAGCAATCTCACAGTTTCAAAATAATGTTTGTTGTCAGTACACAGACACGTTTATTTCTGGAAAGATCTGATTAAAGTAGGCTAATGCATTTAATCGAGATGTTTACTAATAGAGAAAGTCTTACGCATTCTCTCTTTCTCTCTCTCTCTCTCTTGCCCTCTCACTCTACACACACAGAGAGAGAGAGTAAGAAAGAGACAATCTGTAACATTCTACCCTAAAAGACTTCCATTTCACGCCAACCTACCCTGTCAGATGTACACACACACACACACACACACTCATGCTTCAATATTTACAGACATACACACACACACACTCGCACAGAGATGCACACACACACTCATGTTTCATCGCTCACACACCCACACAGACATGCACACACACACTTATACACACACTCATGCTGCATCATTGACACCCTACACAGACATGCACATACACACTCACACACACAAACACACACACTCATGCTTCAGTATTCACACACTCACACAGATATGCACACACACACACTTATGCTTCATCATTCACACACATGCTAGCACTGAGATGGAGAGTCTGTCTGTGGTTGTCCTAAGTAGGTTTCATCTCAGACTCAGGTTTCCTATTGAACGTGTGTGTCCATAAAATCCCCCCCCCCCCACACACACACACCCCACCCTTCCTCACTGACTTGCTCTCTTTTTCACCCTCTCTCATTGACTTACAGTACTCTCTCTCTACCCCCCCCCCCCCCCCCCCCCCTCTCTCTCTCCTTGTTGATACACATTACACTCAACCCTCAGCAAGATGCACACTGCACCTATATCACATAACCACACACAGACACACACACACAAACACACAAACACACACACACACACACACACACACACACTACTCAGTATACATAGTGCACCTCTGGGCTGTGTATAGGCTCATGAATATGTTAATAATTCCCTTTGAATGCTGTCCCTCTTCCTCTCTGTATGTGTGTGTGTGTCTCCTCTTCCTCTGTGTATGTGTGTGTGTGTCTCCTCTTCCTCTGTGTATGTGTGTGTGTCTCCTCTTCCTCTGTGTATGTGTGTGTGTGTGTGTCTCCTCTTCCTCTGTGTATATGTGTGTGTGTCTCCTCTTCCTCTGTGTATGTGTGTGTGTGTCTCTTCTTCCTCTGTGTATGTGTGTGTGTCTCCTCTTCCTCTGTGTATGTGTGTGTGTGTGTGTCTCCTCTTCCTCTGTGTATGTGTGTGTGTGTGTGTCTCCTCTTCCTCTGTGTATGTGTGGTGTGTGGTCTCCTCTTCCTCTGTGTATGTGTGTGTGTGTCTCCTCTTCCTCTGTGTATGTGTGTGTGTGTGTGTCTCCTCTTCCTCTGTGTATGTGTGTGTGTGTGGTCTCCTCTTCCTCTGTGTATGTGTGTGTGTTGTGTCTCCTCTTCCTCTGTGTATGTGTGTGTGTGTGTCTCCTCTTCCTCTGTGTAGTGTGTGTGTGTGTCTCCTCTTCCTCTGTGTATGTGTGTGTGTGTGGTCTCCTCTTCCTCTGTGTATGTGTGTGTGTGTGTCTCCTCTTCCTCTGTGTATGTGTGTGTGTGTCTCCTCTTCCTCTGTGTATGTGTGTGTGTGTGTCTCCTCTTCCTCTGTGTATGTGTGTGTGTGTGTCTCCTCTTCCTCTGTGTATGTGGTGTGTGTCTCCTCTTCCTCTGTGTATGTGTGTGTGTGTGTCTCCTCTTCCTCTGTGTATGTGTGTGTGTGTTTTTTTTTTGTGTGGTGTCTCCTCTTCCTCTGTGTATGTGTGGTGTGTCTCCTCTTCCTCTGTGTATGTGTGTGTGTGTCTCCTCTTCCTCTGTGTATGTGTGTGTGTTGTGTCTCCTCTTCCTCTGTGTATGTGTGTGTGGTGTCTCCTCTTCCTCTGTGTATGTGTGTGTGTCTCCTGGTTGAGTTGTCACTGGGTGCCCTTGATAGGAAACAGAGAAATGCTGTCTAGTGTATCCATGCACAGTAAAGCCACTGCTGGCACTCCTCACACTCCAGTCTGTGT
>PYXC01000772.1:55000-80000 GCA_015244755.2 Tenualosa ilisha
CTTGGACCACATTTTTCAGTCTTTTGCTTCGAGTCTCTCTCCCACTCACACACACACACACACATACATACATACACACAGGGGACATTCCATCCTCTCCCTCCTCTCAATCTGTCACTCTCTATTGCTTCAAATCTGTTCCTGAAGAGCTAAGGTGTGTATGTGTGTGTGTGTGTGTGTGTGTGTGTGTGTGTGTGTGTGTAGGTGTCTAGATATCTCTCACCTGGTCTAGCAAGCCTTGAAGATGCATTGGTTCTTTGTGTGTGTGTGTGTGTGTGTGTGTGTGTGTGTGTGTGTTGCTGGGTGGGTGGGTGGATGGGTCTCAGCTGAACTGGCCTTGAATAAAGTCCTAGCTCACTAAAATGGTCTTCACAAAGCCAGCTCACACCGTGGCTTAGAGTGGCAACATCCACACCCACACTCACACCAAAAACATGCTCTGTGATGGCAGCACTAATGTTCTTGCATCCGACCTCAGTCAGCACCATTAAATAACTCACCACAATCAGTTAATTACAGATGTTATTCATTCTATAGGAAATGAGGTTTGAAGTCAGAAACCACAGAATACCACAAAACTGTAGTTATCTTCACATCTAGATAGGTAAGATATATCACATTTAGATAGGTAAGATATATCACATTTAGATAGGTTAGCTATATCACATTTGGATATTTTAACTGTATCACATTTAGATAGGTTAGCTATATCATATCTAGATAGGTTATCTGCATCACAATTGGATAGGTTAGCTGTATCACATTTAGATAGGTTAGCTGTATCACATTTAGATAGGTAAGCTATATCACATCTAGATAGGTTATCTATTTCACATTTAGATAGGTTAGCTGTATCACACTGGGATTGGTAATTAGGCTGTAATGAGGTGCTGGTAGCGTAGCGGTTAAGGAACCTGGCTAGTGTGCCAGTACCCTGAAGAAAATAAGTTGTGGGTTCATATCCCCGCTGCCACTGTTGTTCCCTTAAGCAAGGCACTTAACAATTGATAGTTGACAAAATGTAAGTCACTTTGGGAAAAGTGTCTGCTAAATGCATGAATGTGATGTAAATGGGGTAGGTTATTACTGTAAGTGAATCACATTTGGATAGATTAGCTATAGATTTGGATAGATTAGCTGTATAGCATTTGGATAGATTAGCTGTATAGCATTTGGATAGATTATTAAGTGAATTACATTTGTATAGGTTAGCGGTAGCATTCAGAGCACAGCGCAAATGCATTAGATAGAGCCAATAGCTGCTGAGCGGCTAATGTAATCTGGCTAATGTCAAGACACTGGAGTGTGTTTTCTTTTGAGGGGCAGTTGTAGAGACACGAGATTGTGTATTCTGTTTACTGATGGCTGCATTGAGGTCTGACTGACACTGTGCTCTGTGGTCCACGTTCTGTTCAGGGCTTTGAGTTATTGATCTGATCAATCAGGGAGTATGTTGGGTCAGTGGGCTGACTGGTACTGCCATTGTACTCACACTGTGTGTGTGTGTGTGTGTGTGTGTGTGTGTGTGTGTGTGTGCATATGTGCTTGGGTGTGTGTATGCGCCCTGTAACTTGATTCCTGAGCTTCTAAGCACACACACACACACACACACACACACAGGGGAATCCTCCTTTCCTGAGCTGAGCACTTCCATGCTTGTCACTTCTCATCCTGGCCACTCTCCCTCATCCCCCCTGTCTCCATGGCAACCCTATAACACCCTCAGCGGGTCAAAACATCTGGAAGATTCCACCAGTTGATTTGGGAATGCAATGAAAGGCCTCACGCTGTAGACCAATTAGGCTCCATATGGTCCATACCTACTCAATCATCAACTCAACCAATCAAGTAATCAGCTAATAAACCAATCAATTGTAGCCACCACAGACTCACTAACATGGGCAGGGTTTCAAATGTGTCTCTCCACACACACTCAAATGGACAGGGTTTCAAATGTGTTTAGGTGTTCAGGTGAAGAGATCAGAAACCAGGTGGGATGATGACGATGATGATGATGGTGGTGATGATGAAGAAGAGGAAGATGATGTGATGAAGAAGATGATGGTGGTGATAAAGATGATGATGGTGATGATGGCAATTATGATGATGATGATGATGATGATGGTGATGGTGATGATGAAGGTGCTATGAAACGCTGACGGCCCCTGCACTAAGAGGTACTGGTTCAACGCCCCCCCCCCCAAAGCCTTATGCCTTCTAAGACTTAACTGACAGAAATCAAATAATTATTGGCTGATTCAGGACTGTTATGTCTTTGAGAGTTTAGGGCTAGGGGCTAGGGGCCACATTGGGTCCAGCCATTGTTACAGTCATGCTGTAGACAGAAAATAATATATTAGCCCTTAAGAGACACAGGGATGTATGTTACTAGCTGCAGGGGCACCTCTAGAAATTTTGGGCCTTATGACAAAAATTCATTTTGGGCCTCCCAAGCATTGATTATGATATTAAAATGTTCACTGGGGCCCCCTATCAGTGCCAGGCCCTTGGAATCATCCTAACTCCCCCCCCCCGGCGGCACCCCTGACTAGCTGTGTACTAAGTGCAGGGGTCGGCAACCATTTTGACAGGCAGTGCCAATAAGGAATAATTTTGTTTCTTTGCTAATCAACAGACCAAAGGTTTTTACAATACATAATTATGGTGCCACGTTTCCAAAGCAGCACTTTAGGAATCGTGGTGATGTCATGTTTTTAAATAATAAATAAATGAATCACTCTATCATTCTAAATTAATAATTCTAAATTTATTACATGAAAATGCAGCTACAGGCTGACTTGCATCACTCATTTGGATTTGTGTAAATATGGATTTTGTTATAGCGGAGTAACAAAACTAACATTCCATCTCACTGCGTTTTAATCGTCCTTCTCTCATGTCTAACAGTCAGGATTTGGATACTCTGACCTTTAGCAGGCCTACGGTGGTCTCTCTGTCCTTACAAATTATTGCAGGACAAAGAAAATGTTTTTTAAGCGGCGGTGGCGGTTTCTGTTCATGTTCATTTCAGACTTGTTCCTAGCGAAATGGCAATTATTTGGTTCATTGTTGTTCTGTGAACTAGGTCAAAGCCTTGAATTCTGAACACTCGTACATTTGATTGATTTGTCATTTCGTACTATGCCTCAAAATTACGGTGGATGGTGGAAAAATAAAACTAACTTCCAAAATACAACGAGCGCACAGCACTTCTATTGGTAATATCCAAGAGGGATATGCCGAAATGTCCGAACCGCCGTGTTTTTTTGCCATAACTTCTGCGCAAACTGATAAACGATCTTTGGCTCGACTGCTACGTTGGGATTCGTCTCGCGGAAAAGTGTGAAAAAGCCTGTAGGGTGCATTAGCATCTGTCGGCCTACGGAACACGCACCCTACAACATCCAATGGCCGCACAACAGCAGATGAGACGGACAAACTAATGTAGAAAAACAAGGGCCGCGTACTGTGTCATCGGCGTGCCGGTGAGAATCTCTCTGCGTGTCAACTGTGATTTAGTGTCTGAATAATGACGATAATCACCTGGAGTGTGAACCATAATTAAAAGCCCGCAAAGTGATGCGAAGACCCCCTGGAAAGCTGGTCAACGACCTGAAGTGTACAGCCTAAAACACACTACAGAGGGTCAGTGTGTTCTATTCCACATCAGCGTGGAGCACCTCTGGTTCGGCAACAGATGCAATTTCAGCGCCTGTGACTGCTGAGACAAAGAGCAGTGAAACCGGACTATGGAGCCAGCAACGCGCCAAGGGACGGCAGACGGGAAGGAAGAGAGCTTTTTCGGAGAGCTTAAGTGATATCCTCTCACCAAATGGTTCTGTTGTGAATGAAGAGAGATAGTGCGAGAAAGAGAGAGAAAGGCCTAATAACGGCCCTTTATCAGGGCGCGTCGCAGATGGGTTTCATTAGTCGTGCATTAAGAGCCGTCAAGGTTAGGGAGCATAAAATGCAAAGCTCAAATGACGCCCATTTGAGACACTACACTACACACTACACTTTCATTAACGATTGCCTGGGTGCGGTCTTTGAAAACATTATTATTTTCTGTAGTCAAATAGAGACACTAAGGTGCATCAGTTATCACCCCGTCAAGTGACATATTTAGTCATAATATTTATGAGCTGCGCGCGCGCCTGTGTGTGAGACGTGTGTGAGAAGTGTGACGCCTGAATAGCGTGCAATGCATTAGCGGATAGGGCCCGCTAGAAGTCGCCACTTAGACACAATACGTGATAAAGCCCTCGGGACAGGTGCGTTTATGTGGTCTATTGTGAGTGTGTGTGTAGCCTGTTTTCGTATGCACAGGTGCGCGTGTGTATGTGTGTGCGTGTCTCTCTGTGTGTGCGTAAGCGCTGAAGGCGCGACACTTCTATACTATGAATTGATAAAAACTGCTCGCTCAGTTCTCCTCCCGCCTCCGCACGTCCCGGCAGTGAAAGAGTGCATTAGGTAATTGATCAGCGCGCACAGGGATTGGCTGACAATGGCTGGGACACACCTGCACTCACCCCCCTCCCATCCCCGGTGGCCACCGTTTTCACACCTGCGGTCCGACTGAGGACACCGACCTCCCAGACCCCAGCGGAAAGGAGACACATCCGTCGTGCGCATCACAGCCCCACGAGCCTGTCCTGTTCCAGGAGACCCGCGGCGCGAGACATCTGACTGCTACGCAGGAGCCCGTCTCATCTTGTCACTCCCTCCCGTTATTGATGGGCTTCGGTTATCCGGAGAGAACCACAAGATGCGATAAGATACGCCCCCATCAATAAATCGGTTCATGTAGAGTTTGTCCGCACAGACACTAATCGCAGTCACTGAACGGGCTCTTGGAGTCACCGCGCCATCCTGCCGTGGGCTACGAGCATCTGAGCAGCAGCGACAAGCATGAGGACGGTGGACGCGTGACACTTTCCCGTTCGGCTTCCTCGCTCCATGCACTCTTTACCCCCGCGATCCCTCGGGGCGGCTGTTTGTGTGCGCGTGCAAAAGAGGGACAGGGAGCGAAAGGGACTGATAGTCGCGTTTCCGTTCGGTTACCTGCCTAACAGTAGTTGTGGGAGGACGGGAGAAGAACGCGCACTCTCCCTCGCCTGAGCAACAAGACAATAAACGCTTTTAACACATGGACCTGAGGAGTTGGACTGAGGAGTAAACTACACACACACACACACACACACACCACACACACACCACCTTACCACTCACACTGACAAATCCTAACACACATTGAAACGTTTACAGAGAGAGAGAGAGAGAGACGGCAACAGTGCAAGCTGAAGTCCCAGTGAAATTAAACAGCCATGTATTTGACCCGTGGGGAAGAGAGCTCTAAAGGTAAGTGGCTGCTTCGTTTCAACTGAATACTTTCTACTTGCCAACGTGACACTGTGACATATCAGAAGGCTGACAAGTAAAGACTGTTGCCCTAACCGTCTACCTGTGTGTGTGTGCGACTGGAGTGTGTCTAAGCTGTTTGGGTTTTAATGGGGTGTTTGGCTTTGACGCTCGTGGCGAGTAGCATCTCTCCACGGGGTCATTGGCACGAGGGCACTCCTTACAGCGTGCGCCGCTACTGTCCCTTGGTGTAGGTCGTTCCACACCCAGCATGTTCGTGCCAGGATATGGTTTGTTATGGTTGCTACGCTCGTCCCTTCCCCTTGACAAACTGTCACATATACTTCCTGTTTCGCCTGCTGTCGACGGGACATTGATTACAACCCTCCTAAATGTGTAGGTGTAAAAGAGAGCAGTGAGGGTGTGTGGTTAGATGTAGGTAGCGAGAGTAGAGACTACTTGTTGTTCAGTCGTTTTCTAGTGCTTTGGTGTGCGATAAGCGAGAGGACATGGAGACACTTGTAAGGACAACAAAGACACAAGGTCATAGCATCTTCCAAAGCTACGGCCGGGAGAGGGGCTTCTTCCTCACACACTGACAGTCCCCGTGAAGGCGAGCCGACTGTGCGTGTGTGTGTGTGTATGTGCGCGCACGGGTGTAATCAGCGGAATTACAGATGTTTTGACAGGAGACATAATGAGAAGAGAGGTGGAGCACTAACGGTCCTCGCGCTAACCTTTCCTTCCCACGTGTGCGAGAGGCGTGATGCGCTGATTTGAGGGGTGTCCGCCGTGATCAGCCACCCCACCCCCCTCCCAAACACACACCCCTTGGTCAATGTCGAGTGACATTCAGACGCCAGAGGGCAAAGAGGTAATTGCAATTACGGAGAGAAACCTGGTGGTTGCGCGTCCGACACCTGCTGCAGACAGACAGAGAGAGAGAGAGAGAGAGAGAGAGTGAGAGAGTGAGAGTGAGTAGTGTTGTTTTGTGCATCGGGTCATACCGAGCGCAGCAGAGTATTTACTACCTTGAGCGCATGATGACGGTTTCAACACAGGCGCCGAGAGACAGGGACTGGTAAGCGGACGCTGGTGGAGGCTGACTATCCCCTCTCGGAATATCGAGTATTAGATAATTGTAGACTCGGGAATAAAAAATATTCGAACCGAATCAACAGGATGATACCGTCAGCAGGCTAGGAACGATACATAGGACAAAGCAGTCTCGCGCAAACGCTCAAAAGCACGAAAATGGAGTTATGGGTGCAGAATATAAGGGTTGTAGGGGTCGCACGAATTGCCAGTCGATGCAGTTGGTAACGGTTATGTGCACACTAGCCCAAAGCACGTGAAATGGCGCGTGAAAACGGTGATTGGCGTGTTGTTAGTGAAGAATTATAAAGTCATTAACGGCGTCGCCATCAATCGCTTCCCGCACCTCTGTCAGGCTCTCCAGGCGGTCGTGCAGGAAGCAAACCTTTCAGAATTCGCCGTGCGTCTCAAGGTGGAGCACGGGACGGAGAGGTGTGGGGCTTATCGATCGTGGGCTGGATCAGCGGCACGGGGATTCATGAGAGTGGTCATGTGGACTCCGGTCGTAAACTTGCCAGGCTTCCTTCAACCAAATCCCCTACTGAAGAAAATAAGAGAATAAGAGGACCCGAACGCCGCGTTGCCAACGACTGCAGCAGATTTAAGTGAAGATTGGAGAAATCAGTGTCGCCTCTCTTTGTCCGAAACTTAACGTGCTTGAGAGAAAGCTAATAAATAAACTGGGATGTCATGGACACGCGCAGACAGTGCAAGCCCGCGGGCTGCTGCGCTCGCGGACATTTAAAAGGCATGCCTCACTGATTAGATATTTTAATGAGTGTGTTTTATGACATTTCTTCCAACGCCAACGCCAGTGGTTGTTTTGCCAGCCCCCCTCCCAAATTCCCAAATTTGCCCATTCATGGTTATGACACACTCACACACACACACACACACAGAGAGAGAGAGAGAGAGAGAGAGAGATGAAAGGGAATGAAGCCTTCATACATTGACTGTGTGTGTGTGTGTGCACTTACATGCTATCTGATTTCACTGTGTGAGCGTAGGTTAGGCCATGTATTGCATATTGATTGTCTAAGACTCCTATAGATTGAGATGTGGAAACGCTGGCGTTCTCTGAGCCAGGCCACAGTAGTGGTTTTATGTCCGTCAGCGTGTGCACTGGAGACCCATGTGAGCATGTGCAGATCAGAGCCCTCTGGCCACTCTCTGCTGGAAGTCTGGGTGTGTGTGTGGTGGTTCTACTGAAACCCATCAGTGTGAGTGTGTATGGTGTGTGAGAGTGTGTGGTGTGTGTGAGTGAGTGTGGTGTGTACGTGAGTGTGTGTGGTGTGTGAGTGTGTGTGCTCTGTGAGTGTGTGTGGTGGGTGGTTGTACTGAATGGTTCCAAAGTGAGAGTGTGTGTGTGGTGTGTGCTGTGTGAGACTGAGTGGTGGGTGGTTGTACTGAAAGATCCCAGTGTGAGAGTGTGTGTGGTGGCCTAAGTAAAAACAGCCAGTAGCCCTGGCAGTCTCAGTCTTAGTCTCCCAGGGGGACATGGAGCCCAGCCCAAGTTTCTCACTCACAGTTCCCACCTCACTCTTTTCCCTCCCCAGTCGTCATGGCAGCCAGTTCCGTCTCTCTGGAGAGGGAGGCTGCAGACTGTTCTAGAATCCTGGGAGACTTCTGAGAGGGTTGATGCTCTCTAATGGCCCTCTCCTTCTCTCTCTCTCTCTCTGAAGTGAAGTGAAGCTCTAAGCCCATCCTCCCGGTTGCTGCTCTGAGATCAGTGGCTTTAGTGACGTTGCTGTTCCCACACACTGAGCGCTCAACTCCCTCATCTGCTATCACATTTATATTTAGTCAGTTCACACAGATTCCTCTGTCTGGAACATGTTGCAGCTGCTACTGTGTGTGGTGCCTTGAGGTCAAACTGGACAGCATGTGTGATGTCCAGGAGTCTAGCCACTAGAATTGGGCATCAGATGTGCGTGGGACTTGGTTTTACAGTTGCACACTAGTGTGTGTGTTATGTCTAGAAGTTCAACACAAACAATCTTACATGTGTGTATGTGTGTGTGTGTGTGAGAGAGTCGCATCAACTCAAAGAGGACTGAAACAACATTCATTCACTTGCGTCTCAGCTTCAAACCTCCAAACCTGCAGGGGGCAGAGAGAATCAGTTAATGTGAGCAATCAAAGAGATCCCCCTGAACTTCCTGGAGCAGCCATAACTCCTGCACACCTGCACACCTGTACTGGGAAAAAGTGTGTGAACAAAGGAGGAGTGCCTGTGAACAAACACACACACAGGAATCTTTCAGCAAGCAGGAGAACCCTCAGCTCACGGTCACGGCGGAACTGGTAGGGGAATATTGGACAGCAGCATTGCTTTCAATGGCCTAATACTGAAACAGTTGCTTAGCTGAATCATGACGACTTGCAGACTTGCAGACTTGCAGCCTGTGGACTTAGAATCAGCTGCTTGCCTGTTTATATTTAGTTGGAGCTACATGACTAGGAAGTGTTTAGTTTAATGTTAATACAAGTTGAATTGTCTGAATTTCCATTAATTAGTAGCTCAATTAGTGTTGATTAGGCATCTCATGCTTATGTTTAAATGAAATAGTTAATTGTGTATGTTGCATATGTCAACTGGATGTGATTCTGACATCACATGGAAAAACTTCTACATTGCTTACAGTAATAGCTGTGATTTGTCTAGTTTAAACTTAAAGTAGTAAAGCTTTGTTTCTCTTTCGTTTATCTTAAAGGTTATCAACCTGATAGAAGTTACTGTTTAAATCCACTATACTTATGTGCTAAATCTACCTGGAAACAATATTGCAAACCTCAATAAACCACAACTAAAGGAAGATTCGAGTTGTCCCTTTGCGTCCCTCAGACCATCCTCGTTTCAAGCTGAAGCAAGACTTGAGTGAAACCTGACATAACTTGACAGTGAGAGAGAGAACGCATCTAAACCTGTCAGTGTGTGAGTGGTGTTTGGATGTTAGTGTGTGTGCTGTCTGGGAGTTGAATTCAAACAGTTATGCATCAGAGTCTATGTGAGTCACACATACAGTCAGAGTGTGTGTGTGTGTGTGTGTGTGTGTGTGTGTGTGTGTGTGTGTGTGTGTGGAGTCAAGGTGTTGGAGGGTGTAACACTCATGATCATCAGTGTGTTTGGGGGGGTTGTCTGGGATCTGGACCCACGACCTTGGTGTGAACCCCATATTCCAGCTATGGCAGCAGCCAGTCACATAAGTCCATGCTCAGGGGTGCAGATCCAGCGGCCAATAGAATTACGATTTGGCACAGTGGCTAATGGGCGTGGTTACTGCCCAGCCAATCAGGCGATGAGAGCCGTGTGGTCTCGGCTGTGTGCAGCTGCAGCCCCACCCATATGAGTGCCACTCTAGGTCACCAGCGTCCGATCGATGGAGAGGAGGATCAGAGAGAGAGGAGGAGAGGGGGAATAAGAGAGAAAGAGAGGAGGAGAGGGGGAATCAGAGAGAGAGAGAGAGAAAAAGGAATCAAAGGGAAAGATTAGTATATTTTACATCACATGTTTACTGTGTGTCAGGCACATGTTTCTCATGTATACTGTGTATGTGTATGTACATGTATATGTACAGTTGTGTGTGTGTGTGTGTAAATATGTTCTTGTTTTGTTGTTGTTTTATTGTCTTTGTACTGGTCATGTGCAGCATGCATGTTGTCATGCCAATAGAGCACTATTGAATGAATTGAGAAGAGAGAGGGATGAAAAGAGAGAGGAATCAGAGAAAAAGAGAAAGTAGAGAGGGAGGATGGGAAGAGGAGCAATCAGAGAGCCTGTGTGCGTGTGCCTGAGAGAGAGAGAGAGAGAGAGAGACGAGTCTGCGGTGGAGGGCTGAGGGTTAATCAGGGGCGTAACGGAGTTGAGCCGGGCCCAGGTGCAAGTCTCTCGCATCGGCCCCCCAACACCTGCCACCAGTGACCCACCCCCACCCCCATAGGCTCAACAAACAGCTACTTTAATGGTGCATTACCGGCTTGTAAACAGCGAAAGCATTTGCAGACTGTACAGCCGCGGTGAGCATGGGACATCACGCACAGCACAACTGCAAACGCTTCAACATGCACCAATACCAGCAAAGTAATACGCAGATAATACTAGCCCAAGCACTTAGAGCATCAAACGCACAACATGAAACATTACCTGCATTATGACCACATCATTTGACATAGAGCATCAAACGCACAACATGTTCACACAATTTCAGAGAGAAAGCGTGGTCTGATACCAGACCAATTCAATTCAATTCAGTTTTATTTATACAGCGCCTTTTACAATAGTGTCATGGCGCATTATAGAATGAGCACCCAAGAGCAACAGGAGCAAGGAAAAGCTCCCTTATGTTCAGTTAGTCTAGGAAGAAACCTTGGGCAGATCCACAACTCAAGGGGCCAACCCAACTGCCAGGGGTCATGCAGGAAAATTACAATCAATAGTAACCATGATGGACTACAAGTTGTCTGGTTTTAGCTGAGGTTCATAATAGTTCCAGAGTATTATAAAGTGTTACATAGGTGGTTGTCAGGAATTATGGCTGGACATTGTAGCAGTGGCCAGACACAGTGTTAAACTCAAGGAGTGAGATGGGTCATGGGGGTAACAATAAGGGTCCATTTGATAATGCCATTGTGAGGGGGTCAGTCACAAAGTCTCAGGGAAGGGCGAGTCGGTCCTGGCATGGGCCTCCCATGGTGTTGGTTGCAGTCCATTTAGGAGGGGAGGGTGAGAGAAGTCCGCCGGAAGGAGGCGGGGATGACACTCAGCAGGGATGGTTGTGGACAGAGGAAGCAAATGAATTATGCCGGGCTCACACATCAGTGAGCAAATGTGTCATTTGTGCATACATATATGTACATATATATGTGTGTGTGTGTGTGTGTGTGTGTGTGTATATATATATATGTATGTGTGTGTGTGTGTGTGTGTGTATATACATACATATATAGGTATAGAGAGAGAGAGGGTAAGAGAGCGAAAGAGAGTTGACACATGAAAAAAACAGTGTTCTATTTATACAAGCAGTAGTAATGGTAGCAGTAGCAGTAGTAGTAGGAGTTGTAGTAGTTGTAGTAGGTATTGTAGCAGTAGTAGTAGTAGTAGTGGTGGTAGTGTAGTAGTAGGAGTAATTGTAGCAGTAGTGGTAGTAGTAGTAGTTGTATTAGTAGTAGTAGTAGTAGTAGTAGTAGTTGTTGTATTAGTAGGAGTAATTGTAGCAGTAGTGGTAGTAGTAGTGTATTAGTAGTAGTAGTAGTAGTAGTAGTAGTTGTTGTATAGTAGGAGTAGTAGCAGTAGTAGTAGTAGTAGTAGTTGTATTAGTAGGAGTAGTAGTTATGGTAGTAGTAGTTTTGTATTAGTAGGAGTAGTAGCAGTAGTAGTAGTAGTGGTAGTTGTTGTATTAGTAGGAGTAGTAGTTATGGTAGTAGTAGTAGTTGTTGTATTAGTAGGAGTAGTAGCAGTAGTAGTAGTAGTGGTAGTTGTTGTATTAGTAGGAGTAGTAGCAGTAGTAGTAGTAGTAGTAGTTGTATTAGTAGGAGTAGTAGTTATGGTAGTAGTAGTAGTTGTTGTATTAGTAGGAGTAGTAACAGTAGTAGTAGTAGTGGTAGTTGTATTAGTAGGAGTAGTAGTTATGGTAGTAGTAGTAGTTGTTGTATTAGTAGGAGTAGTAGCAGTAGTAGTAGTAGTGGTAGTTGTTGTATTAGTAGGAGTAGTAGCAGTAGTAGTAGTAGTAGTAGTTGTATTAGTAGGAGTAGTAGTTATGGTGTAGTAGTAGTTTTGTATTAGTAGAGTAGTAACAGTAGTAGTAGTGTGTTGTTTAGTAGGTAGTAGTTTGGTAGTAGTAGTTGTTGTATTAGTAGGAGTAGTAGCAGTAGTAGTAGTAGTAGTAGTTGTATTAGTAGGAGTAGTAGTTATGTAGTAGTAGTAGTTGTTGTATTAGTAGGAGTAGTAACAGTAGTAGTAGTAGTGTAGTTGTATTAGTAGAGTAGTAGTTATGGTATAGTAGTATTGTTGTATTAGTAGAGTAGTAGCAGTAGTAGTAGTAGTAGTAGTTGTATTAGTAGGAGTAGTAGTTATGGTAGTAGTAGTATTGTTGTATTAGTAGGAGTAGTACAGTAGTAGTAGTAGTGGTAGTTGTATTAGTAGGAGTAGTAGTTATGGTAGTAGTAGTAATACTAAAATGTCTAGTTGTAGTGGAAGTATGGAAAGGCATTTGTGTGCATGTATGCTTATAATAGAATATGATAGAAGTATCCATCCATCCATCCATCCATCCATCCATCCATCCATCACTACTAACTGCTGTAATAGATATAAAGAAATGACCAAGTTCATGCAGGAAACTCCTGAGTGTGCTGTTAATTGGTAAACCAATCAGCTCTTGCTGCCAAACGCTGCTCTAGTTTGAGTTCTCGTGGTGTGCAGACAGACTCACACAGCTCCTGCACCACGTCTGTGTTTGGCTGCTCCCTCCTCCTGCCTGCATCTGCTCAGGATAAGGAGGGATTGTGCTTTGTTGTCTGCTTGGCTCTTAGTTTCTTGAGGCAGCCATGTTCAGTATAACTGTGTTTCCATGCAGCTTCAGATCTGCAGATCTCCTCACAGCTTCCAAGGCAGCGTCTGGAGCAGGTCTAGGGCACCATGACCAAGCAGACTGACTTACTTACACTAATCAAATCTGGATTATTTATTCTGAGAGTTTCCTGTCTGAAATGGACTGAAATAGAATCGAATGATGTCATCCTATTTGGCTGATCCCCTGGCTGATCCGCACAAAGTCAGCCATTCAAAATAGCAGATTGTCTGACCTGATTAATAGCCCTCAAAGCACGGACAACATGTGAGTGTGGACTGGCAGTATGCAGAAGTGCACACAACACTGGTCAGCTACGCATTATAAGCAAAGTTTCAGTCAGAGTCTGAATGCCTTCAGTGAATGGGTGTTGTGGAACAAGCACAATACTTAGCCAGGAGTTATAGACTTAACTTACTCCTATCTCTGAGGCTTAGAAATACTGTTTCAAAGTTTGTTTCATGTGAATGTGGACGCAAATGATCTCATTTCTGACAGCCAGAATCACTGCGTATTTACTGGATAGACCTACAGCCAATCAGGAATGAGTTTCTGCAAAAAAGAGTCTACCGTTCAATGTACCTTTCGCTCAAATAACTTCCACATGCCTGTGTCTGGGACACATTGGACACAATAGAAAGATCTGTTTTTCAAAGCACAGTCACATATTAATGATATCAAGCTACACATTGGTTAGTCAGAAATAGGAAGGTCTGTTGTTCAAAGTACAGTCCCATGATAATGACATCAGTCCCATAGTAATGACTTCAGTCCCATCAAGCTACACATGGAGGGTAAAAATAAGTAAAATGTTCCCATTTATTGAGGCTGTGTAGCAGTCAAGCATCTATCAGACGACCTCATACATAATAATCACTGAGAACCACTAACTTTTTTATGCTCATATGTAGTGGGTCTGTGGTAGGAGGTTGTGTGTGTGTGTGTGTGTGTGTACGTGTGTGTCTGTCTGTGTGTGTGTGTGTGGTTGGAGGGAAGGTGCGCTTGAGATTCTGCTCCACTCCTCCTTCTCCTAATGACTGTAGTTTCTATCGTTTCACCTGCTGAGCTGGAGATAAATGAATGCTCATTTAAAACTTTATAACTCAAAAACTTAGTTGGGCAGTTCCGGCAGACAGAGGACCATTCTAGTAATCATTTCAAATTTTGGCAACAGCTAACACTCATCAACAATTCCTCTAACTACAGCTCGCCAACAGCTGTGCCAACCACCAGATTTTCTGAAGTGTTGCTACCCTTTCCGGAAACACCAAATCAGTGACTATGGTTCCACTCAGATTACCATGGAGCTTTGGCACAGAGACCCCCCCCCCCCCCCCCCCCAGAGCAGCAGATCCTCCAGACACACCTCTTTTCTCACCCTGCTTTGAGAAACAGTCCCTGCTTCTCGCCCCACTTTGATAAACACTCTGTTGTTCTTGACAAATCTCTGTTTTCTGTTTGTCTTTTAAAGTTAATATGCTGTCAGCCTCCTAAAAGATGCAATTGCCTCTCCTGTGCCAATCAAAACTCCAGCGTTGGATGATGACGTGTAGAGCCCCCCCAAATGGTCTGATTGGGCCAAACACATCAGAACCAAATGATTTCATTGGCTCAAATGCATTCTAACCAAATGATTTGATTGACCCAAACACATGTGAACCAAATGATTTAATTGACCCAAACACATCTGAACCTAATGAGCTGATTGGCCCAAAAACATCTTAATCAAATGATTTGATTGGCCCACACACATCTTAATCTAATGATTTGATTGGCCCAAACATTTCTTAACCAATCATAAAGATCCCTTGGTGGCCCTGAATTTATACAGATTTTCGTCTCAGTGGACAGAGTGTCTGTCAGGCTGGATTTCAGATGGATCAATATTATGAATATAAATACGAACAGAAATGCTGTATCTATAACAGAAAGAGGCAGATTGGTATATATGGATTGGTATATTGGTATATATGGATCGGTATATTGGTATATATGGCAGGTATTTTCCTATGATGGTTATATAAAATTCAACCTGTGAAGAGACATTTCCATCCTGCATGATCACACACACACACACACACACCACAGACACACACACGTGCACACACAGGTTTTCACTCGCACCAGTTATGCTGTGGGGAAAATGTTACACATCACAGGAGAGCTGAGAGGATTTCTGTGAAGCTTACTGGCACACGCACACACACACACACACACACACACACACACACACACACACAGGCACATGCGCACAGTCACACACCGAGACAAGCCCGATTAGGCTGTGTAGCAGAGGATACACTAGAGGAAAATGGTCAGAAAGTGTTTTTTAAGCACACATACAGGCGTACGCGTGCACACACACACACACACACACACACAGACACACAGTGACAATGTTTTTTATGAATAAGCTATGTTTCAGTATGTGGTAAAATGGTACAAATGATTTTGTGATCTCTTTACTTGTCAGTGTAGTCGAAGAATAGAAAGACAGAGAGATGCACTCACACGCTCAGTACATAAAGAGAGAGAAAGAGAAAGAGAGAAGGGGGGTGGCGGAGAGAGAGAGATGTTCTCATGCGCTCAGTATATAGAGAGAGAGAAAGAAGGAGAGAAAGGGGTGTAGAGAGAGAGAGATGTGCTCATACGCTCAGTATAGATATATATATATATATATGTGGGGGGCGTGGAGAGAAAGAGATGTTCTCATACTTCTTTATATATAGAGAGAGAAGTGACATTCCTACCGGACGAACGAATCCAAACCTAATTATCGATACACAGAAAAGAACAAAGCAAACTGCAGCTTATGATTTTACTACTGCTACTGATTAACTCTAAGCAGAGAACATACTGGACCACAACACCTGACAGGTATAAGGGACACTCAGGTAAGGAAAACAATAAGAAGGCACAGGCTCAGCAATCACAGTGTGGCGACTGAAACAGGCAGACGCAGACAAACATGGATGCCTGAAGAGAACAGACTGTATGTGTTCTGTGAAAACAAAGACATTGAATCTGAGCTGCATTTCCTCACCAGCTGTCCAAATTACACAGAAATTCGACACAATTTCCAAAACCTTAAGCCGCATGTACAACTTTCTCAGACACTGAAGCCCTTAAGAAAATGAGATATTTATTGGCAGAGGAGGAAGATGCACAATACTAGCTGCACATTACCCATACACCTGTGACAGACAGAGGAATGACCAAACAGTAACACGTCAATAAGTGTACACAATCACAGTGCACACGCACACGCACACACACTATTCTATGCATACCCCAAGAAAGACCTGCTGTGTGTTCATGAAGTGTCACACTTGTAATGTATACAAGTCTAAGTTCAAACAACACATGACAATGTATATCTTTTGAATGTTACATTGGGCATGTCTAAGGTCAGACACCGTATGTAGAGTGTATGTCTCACCGTGTGTAGAGTGTATGTCTCACCGTGTGTAGAGTGTATGTCTCACCGTGTGTAGAGTGTATGTCTCACCGTGTGTAGAGTGTATGTCTCACCGTGTGTAGAGTGTATGTCTCACCGTGTGTAGAGTGTATGTCTCACCGTGTGTAGAGTATATGTCTCACCGTGTGTAGAGTATATGTCTCTTAATGTTCTTTGTTTTGTTTTTATGATCATCATCATCATTATTATTATTATTATTATTGTTATTATTATGGATGGAGGGATGAGAGAGGAGAAACTAGAGTAGGACTGTGAATAGGCTGTATAATGACAGAGAGAGAGAGAGACAAGGAGAGGGAAATGGAGGGATAAGATAATGGAGAGAGAGGTGCAAATAGACTGTACAATGCCAGATAGAGAGAGAGAAAGAGATAGAAGGATGAGGAAGTAGAGAGAGGGTGTGAATAGGTTCCATAGTGATAGCCTGCCAAGGTCATTCAGAGGAGAGCATGGGGAATATGTGTGGGAATGAGGGAAGAGGGAGAGAGAGCGGAGTGGTGGATGAAGAGAGAGGGCAGAGAAAGTAAAGCTGAAGCGTGGATGAAGGGGATGAGACTGAAGCTTCAGTAGTTTGGATTTTAAGAGCAAGATATGAAAACACACACACACACACACACACACACCACACACACACTTGCACACAGACTGGCTTAGGCTACACAGTAATGACAGCTTCAGCTGAACGTCCCTCTTTGACTGTCAGGGTGGTTTTTGATGAGTGAGCCTGAGAAACTGAGAGTGTGTATGTGTGTGTGTGTGTGTGTGTGTGTAAAGGGTGTCCAGAAAGAATGAAATCATAGAAAAGAAACAGAGCAAGGGACTGCAGCGGAAGAAAGCGAATGACAGAATGGCAGATGGAATGAGAGAGGCAAAGTTGAATGCTGTGTGTGTGTGTGTGTGTGTGTGTGTGTGTGTGTGAGAGAGAGAGAGAGAGCTTGAGTGACAGAGGTGTGGTGTGATTTTTATTTCAAATGAAAGTCTCATGATATTCCTTCATTATTGGTTCACACAAAGAGATAATGGCATTGGCAGGGAGAAAGGAACTCAGCTATGTGTGTGAGTGTGTGTGTGTGTGTGTGTGTGTGTGTGTGTGTGTGTGGATATATATGCATGCCTGAGCTGATACTTTGCTACATGTCTTTGTCTGTAAGCATGTGTTATTGTTTGGTGTGTGTGTGTGTGTGAATACGTACGTGTGTGTGTGTGGATATATATGCATGCCTGAGCTGATACTTTGCTACATGTCTTTGTCTGTAAGCATGTGTTATTGTTTGGTATGTGTGTGTCTGTGTGAATACGTACTTGTGTGTTTGTGTGTGTGTGTTTGTGTGTACGTGCGTAGTTTCAGAACTGTCTCTGCTTCAGTACATTCTCATCCATTCAGAGATTTCATAAAGATCTTGCCTTTCATTTCCCCTTCTCTCAAACACATCTCTCTCTCTCTCTCTCTCTCTCTCTCTCTCTTTCTCTCTTGCTCTCTTTTCGCTCTTTTTCTCTTTACTTCCTCTCCTTTTCTCTCCGCTCTACTCCTCACACAATCTCTTCTTTCTTTCCTTCCACCTCCCTCCTCTCTCGTGCTGCTCTTCTCCATTCTTCCTCCAATCTCTTCTCTTTTCATCTCCCTCTTTTCTCCTTTCCTCTTCTCTCTGCAAGTCTTTGGACTCAGTAAGCACGTTGATTCATTCATGCTCAAGCTGATGCTAATTGACCAACTGGGCGAAATATTTAGCTAATTCACAGCAGCACCGTCCAACACAACACAACACTTCACGCAGGAACTGTTGGATCAGCGCGCAGAAAGTGCTGGAAGTTTTCAGTAGGTGACTAACCCTCTCCATCAAACTTCCTGAAATGATTGCTGACAAACGCTCATTTAAAGCCAACCTCCATCCTGTTTCTCTAGATGTTCAATACAAATCTACACGGCTTCGCTGATTAATGCCTTATTGCATTGTGTGGCATGTCGAGAAATGAGCAAATATTAGTATAAATGCAGGATCTCAGTGCTTGGGCTCTGCAGCACTACGCATTAATGAGCAAATATTAGCACTAATATTCTCACATTCGCGCACGCACACACACACATACATGCATGCACACAAACGAGCACAGAAGTGTGTGTGTGTGTGTGTGTTAGAGTGTGTTAGAATGTGTGAGAGTGTGTTAGTGTGTAGAGTGTGTTAGTGAGTGTGTTAGTTCTGCTAGGAGAGAGAGAGAGCCTTGTGGAAGGTGTTAAGAGAGAATGTGTCTGGGCTTGTCATGTGGCCTCAGTGTGTTTGAAGACACAAGCAGGAGAAATCTTTTAATCAGCACAGTCCCAGGGGTCCAGCCTTGCACTCACAATGTGTGTGTGTGTGTGTGTGTGTTGTGTTTGTGTGCACGTGTGTGTGTGTGTGTGTGTGGCCAGGGGTCTAGCCTTGCACTCACAATGTGTGTGTGTGTGTGTTGTGTTTGTGTGCACGTTTGTGTGTGTGTGTGTGTGTGTGTGTGTGTGTGTGTGTGTGTGTGTGTGTTCGTACATCTAGCTCTTGAAACATGCTATTTATATAAATAAGAGAAAGTGAATGGGTGCAGAATACATACAAGCTCACTGTTTATTTTTTCATGGATCTAAGCACACACACACACCACACACACATACACACACACACTGTGGTGACCACAGCAGTGGTGGTGTATGTAGTGGCACTGTGCTGCACATGGGTGGTAGCAGTGCAGGTGTGTGGTTGCGGTTTAGCATATCTGTCCTTTCTCTATCTCTATCTGTGTGTACATGCGGTCTATGTGTGTGTGTGTGTTTGTGTGTGTGTGCACTTTTGTGTGTATGTGTGTATGTGTTCATGTTTTTGTGGTGTATTTTAGGGTGCATTGTTTGTATGTGTGATTATATAGCATTGCCGTATTTACAGTTGGAATTGCACTGTGTGCAACCCCTCCTGCCGTGTGTGTGTGTGTGTGTGTGTGTGTGTGTGTGTGTGTGTGAGAGAGAGAGAGAGAGAGAGACTGACTGTGACTGTCTGTGAATAGTGTATTGTGTATGCATGAGAGTGTGTATTGTGTGGTGTTATCTCCCCGTAACAGCAGTTAAGAGTGCACCATGCTCTGTGTTTGAATGTGTGTGTGAGTGTGTTTGCGTGTGTGTGTGTGTGTGTGTGTGTTTGACAGTGACAAAGAGAGAAGATGAGAAAGCTATGAAATCCCTCCCAGACTCTCTCTCTCCCTCTGCTACCACTGTTCCACCGGGGCCGTGCCGGTGCTGGAGCTGGAGCTGAACTGGTTCTGGTTCTGGTTCTGGTCCAGCACCGGCACTGACACACATTTCCACAGGTTTCAGCACCGAAATTTGTATAACAAATTGTTACCATGGTTACATACACGGAGCCTATCTCCAGGGGGCGGTAACTTTTTTGACATGTAGTATCATTTACTGTGATTTCAAATGATTAATTCTGACACTCCAGGACAAAAACAGATATAAAATGTCTGCGCTAAAATTGAAACATTTCTCATTTTCTCATAATTTCACACTTTCACCTCATGAATGAACCCTGATGATATTCTACCATTTAATAAAATGCTTTTGTTGAGATGATATATTCATGTTAGCGCAACGCTAACGCTAGCTGAGGAGTTTATGTTGGTATTGGCCAGCACAGGCAGAGGTTGTGCTTAGTAAACACGAATGGGCTATGTGTCGAGTGATATTTGCACTAAGGTAAACGATACTAACTAGTTGTCCAACGTTAACTTACAGCAGATGGATGTGACAGCCAGAAATCCAATGCACACAACTTGCACATAACGTTAGCATCGTTTTGCTAACAACACAGCATTGTGATGTGTGTGGGTCCGACTTCGGGACCAGCAATTGCAGGGCCGTTCAGAAAGGAAGCAGCTTTCTGGCACCAGCACCTGTGATTGTTCGATCGGAACCAGAACCAGTTCTAGCACTGGCACGGCACCGGCATTGGCACCACAGTGATGAAAATGAGCTGTGTGTGTGTGTGTGTGTGGTGTGTGTGTGTGTGTGTGTGTGTGTGTGTGGTGTGTGTGTGTGTGTGCTTGAGGGTTTGGCTCCTCTACTCTTAAAGTGTGTTCTGGTATCTTAATGTTAGCAGTCAGTAAAGGCCTCTGTTGCCACTGAGAGAGGACTGAGGATGGACTCACAAAAACCGCAAGGAGCATGCATGTGCGATCATCTGGTAATGAGATCTACGTCACACACACACACACACACACACACACAAATGCACTGACATTTAGCTATCGGTTCAGTGTGCAAGTGATGTGAGTTTTTCCCTGGATTTGGTGTTTAACAGAGTGTGAGTGTGTATGTGTGTGTGTCAGGTTGCGTTTTGGTGTGTGTGTGTTTATTTGTGTTTGCATGTCTGTGTGTGTGTGTGTGAGAAAGACCAAAAAACACTGAGTAGGCTGTGTGTGTGTGTGTGTGTGTGTGTGTGTGTGTGTGTGTGTGTGTGTGTGTGTGTGTGTGTGTGCGCATGTGTGTGTGCATACTGGTTCCTGGCGCTGTGGAGTGCCAAACAGACTGTGCCATGGCGTTGCCATCTCCTCACTGCCAGCCTGTTCATTTCTTTCACATTCTCCTCCATTCCTTCACCTCCCCCTCCCTCCCCCTCCCTCTCTCTCCCTCTCTCTCTCTCTCCCTCTCTCTCCCTCTCTCCTGCTGAGCCTGTGTTCCCTCCATCCGGCGCATGTGGTATTGAACTTTAATGAACCTATATTAATGCGTCTTCATCCTCCAGATAAAACAGGCCAGAATACCACCCTGCGCAGGAGTGTGTTCTGGTAGTGTGTGTGTGCGCGCGCGTTGGTCCTGGTAGAGTGTGTGTGTATGTGTGTTTGTCCTGGTAGTGTGTGTGTGTGTGTGTGTGTGTGTGGGTAGCGTGTGTAATATGGAACACACACCAGGCAGACTGACCACCCGATTCAACATGAAATTGGTATGGCCACAAACGATTCAACAGTGTGTGTTTGTCCTTGTAGTGTGTGTGTATGTCATGTAAAAGTGTGTGATTTTGGTAGTTTGCGTGTAAATTGGTTAACCCAAATGGCCACAAACCAGCCAGCAGAGGTGTGCTGATCATCAATCTCACATCTGGACAGACGCACAACTCAGCCGTGCCACTATCAGCCTGGTGCGCACTGGGTCATTTTCTCTCTCTCACACACATCAGTTGTGTGGCTGTGCATGTCTGTCTGTGGTGTGTGCGGTGTGTATTTGAGTTGTGTGTGTGTGTGTGTGTGTGTGTGTCTACACCTGTGTGTTTTCTGTGTCTTTTGATCATTTCTGATTTTCGGCCGAGACTGTTTCAGTGGCGATAAAAGTAACATTGTCCAAACGACTCAGACTCTCTGAAGGCAGGAGATTCACAGAGAGACGGAGAGAGGGAGGCATGGAGACGGAGGGAGAGAAGAAGAGAGAGAGAGAGGATAAGGAAAAGAGAGACAGAGCAAGAGAAATAATGAAGAAAGGGACAGAGGAAACAGAAGAGTAGAGTAAGAGAGAGAGAGAAAGTGAGAGAGAGAGAAAGTGAGAGAGATTGTTGGTATAAAGAGAGAGAGGAGGGAAGACAGAGTGTGATGGATCAGACAGACCTAAGAGAAATGACATGCAGAGAAACAGTGTTTGTGTGTGAGAGAGAGAGAGAAAGAGGGAAGGAGAAAAGAGAAAGATAGAGAGAGGGCACACACACACACACATACACACACACATACACAGACACACACACTCACACACACACTCACACACACACTCACACATACACACACACACACACACACACACACACACTCACACACACTCACACACACACACACACACACTCACACACACACACACACGCAAACACACACACACACAGCTCATTTCCATCACTGTGGTGCCAATGCCGGTGCCGTGCCAGTGCTAGAACTGGTTCTGGTTCCACACACACACACACACACACACTCACACACACACACACACACACACTCACACACACACACACACACACACACAGACAGTTTGCACTGCTCATCATCAGTATTTCCCCCAAGGCAACTCGTTACTTTACACTGCTGTCACTGTCACCTTTATGGGAGAGCACACACACACACACACACACACACACACATATGTACATGCATACACATGTTATGGGAGAAGACACACTCACATGTAGATGCACACACACATTTTCCGGTTCAATTAGTAGCCCCCTGGTGTGTGTGTGCGTGTGTGCGTGCGCGCGTGTGTGTGTGTGTGCGCGCGTGTGCGTGTGTGTGTGTGTGTGTGTGTGTGTGTGTGTGTGTGTGTGTGTGTGTGCGTGTGTGTGTGTGTCTACTACACACTCTTCACCTGCATTCAGGTTAATGTAAAAAATCCAATGGATGCAATTTAGGACTAATTACTTTCAAAGGCTGCTACTTATGGCCTCCTACCTGTAATTAGGGGCCTCTAGCACTGCTGTCACACACACACACACACACACACACACACACACAGGAGGGAGGATGACAACAACTCTGTGTGATTAATGTTCCCACTCGAGAGGACAGTGGGTTTGACTTCAAGCACATGGACACAACACATGCACAGACACACACATACACACACACATAAACACAAGTAAGCAAGCTAACAAGCACACACACACACACAGTGGCTGAGCTTTGAAATGCCTGATCCTGACTGTTGGAGAGAGAAAGAGAGAGAGAAAAAGTGAGAGAGAGAAATGTATTTAGATGAACTGATAGTTAGAGAGGACGAGAGGACAGATGACTGCAAGAGGGACGCGAGGAGTGAGGGAACAACAGCAGGAGAGGAGGAGTGATAAGAGATGGAGAGAGAAAGAAAGGGATTGAGTGAGAAAAGGAGAGAGAGAGAGAGAGAGAGAGATGGAGATATGTGGGCCGGGTACCAATTGGTGAAAAGATGACATAGGAGAAGGAGCTGCACCATGCAGACTCAGACAACCACGCACACACACACACACACACACACACACACACACACACACACACACACACATAGCTGTGCCGGCTCACGCAGATGCACACAAATGAGCTACGAGGATGCCAGCGTGCAAACAGATGTGTGTGCAAACAAACACATGGCACCACACACACGAACACACATACAAACACACACACTGGCATATGTCCTCAGGTCCACACACACACACACACACACACGAACACACATACAAACACACACACTGGCATATGTCCTCAGGTCCACACACACACACACACACACACACACACACACACACACACACACGAACACACATACAAACACACACACTGGCATATGTCCTCAGGTCCACACACATATAAACACACACACTGGCATATGTCCTCAGGTCCACACACACACACACAAACACACATACAAACACACAATGGTATATGTCCTCAGGTCCACACACACACACAGACACATGCACACACACTTCAGCATATGTCCACAGGTCTACAGACACATACAAACAAACACACACACACACACACACACACACAAAGGCATGTGCAACATGTCTAGAATCAATCCTTTGATTATCAGCCTGTGACAACACACATGCACTCACTGAAGGGTGAAGGGACAAGAGGGATGGTTGCCTCTTTTTCTCTCTGTTACATGCACCTGTGTGAGACACACACACACACACACACACACACACACACACACACACACGCACACACACAGTCATCCATTTCTCATAATATTTAGCTCTGTGCAGGATCAGTATTAGGTGCAGAAGAAAAACTGATCAGGAAGGAAACTGGAGTGTCGAGCTCTGAGATGTTGGCAGCTTGTTCAATAGTTTTAAATGCCACTGAGTACACACTCAGTGCAAATAGCTTTAAACACACACACACACACACACACACACAAACATACCTGTCCTATCAGTCTCAACACACATGCTGGTGGTTTAGTTAGATAGCCAATCAGAGCTCTGATACAGAAGAGCAGAGGTTGAGCCAATCAGAGAGTGAGAGAGTGCTTCTGTCTGACCAATCAGAGAGTGAGAGACTAGAGCAGGACAGAGGGAACAGAGTGGGAGAGTGGGTGTGTGTTGGGAGTGTATGTATGAGTGTGTGGGAGTTGAGTTTGAGGAAGTGTGTTTGTATGGTCTTTAATTACAATCTGGAGCGTGGGCTTTGACTCTTCAATCGTGATGTTCTTGTGTGTGTGTGTGTGTGTGTGTGTGTGTGTGTGTGTGTGTGTCAGGGTGACCACGGGTCCTTAAAAAGTCTTAAATCGTGTTTTCAAAGTCTTAATTTGTCTTAAATTTCAATTCATGGGTCTTAAATTTTGAATCCTAATTTTAGGGAGAATATCAAGGTTTTAAGCTACACTTTGAGAAAGAATTTTGCGGCTGAAGATTCTACCGATCTAAATCTGCTTTGGCTACTGACAGGCAGACACACGCTTGCTTGACAGCACCTCAGCGCTGTATCTCTTGCTGTGGGAGACCATAGTCTTGAGACAAGG
>PYXC01000772.1:120000-137500 GCA_015244755.2 Tenualosa ilisha
AACCTAGCGACACCTTCCCCACATGAAGCAAAGCTTTCTCAGAATGAATGGCTGAATAAAGTAATCTGTTTTGTCATTGTCACATTTACTGCAGAATTTAGATGCAATACTTATCAGTGCATAGACACACAGCAGATAATAATAAATAATGTGTAAAAAGGTTTAAAGTTCAACTAAACCATAAATTGGGAATTGACTCTCAAGAGACAACTACATTCATCCAGGAACATTGCACAGATCCCCAGCTGCACAGTATACACATGCACACAGAACATACACATTCAGTGCAGGTTATTTACACGTGTGTGTGTTTACACATGGTATTGCAGCTGTATAAAAACTGTTCATGAGTCTGTTTATTCTTGTGTTAATAGCCCTGTGCCATCTGCCTGACAGTAGCAGCTCAAGCAGAGAGCCTCTGGGGTGGGGTGTGTCTTCAAAGATGTTATGAGCTGGTCTGAGGCAGCAGGAACTGTGTAACTCCTCCAGAGAGGGTGGGGGCCACCCAGTGATTTTCACGGCTGTTTCAGTGACCCTCTGGAGCACCTTCTTGTCTGCCCCAGCGGCGCTGGAGCACCACACAGAGGAGTAAGGGAGGATGCTGTCTTCGGTGGGGCAGTAAAAGGACACTAGCAGTGTCTGCTTGATGTTGCTCTTCCTGAGGACCCTCAGTAAGTACAGTTTCAGCTGTGCACTGCAGTGTTTGGGCCTCACCTCAGGTTATCCTCAATGTGGACCCCCAGGAAATAGCCAAAAAGCCACAGCGTCCTATCAAACCAGCAATAACATCACTTTCTCACTCTGTCGTTCACCTGCAGTCACCTGCTAGCCTAGCACTAGCCTCCTCAGAGCCATGGCTTCCTCAACCACAAAGCCTCTATCAAACCAGCAGGCACATCACGCTCTCACTGTCGTCATTCATCCACCAGCTGTCTCTGCTTTGACTGCCTGCCTTCAGACAGGATTTTCACAGCGAAGGTGGAGAACTAGCCTAATGCTAATCTAGAGCCATGGCCTCCTCAGAATGTCTGGGCCATTATGTGATATCATGTCATGAAATGTGATATGATGTGATGATGTGGTCCTTCAGTCCACACGGACGTTTAAGCAGGTTGATCCACCATGGGATCCTCTGCTGGGAGGGTAGGGGCGTGTCATAGCCATGTACATGAACACTCTGACCGCTCAGTCTCATCTCTCTCATGACAAGAGTGTTTGTAGATATAGTTGGTGGGCCAAATGCCCATGTTTTCCGTATGGTTTAGTGAAAAACATCAAGAGAGGGAAAAAAGTAAGTTTATAAGTTATAAAGTAATAAAGTTTATTTATGTTGTAGACAAAGTCTGGTATTTAAATATGTTCAGATACACTTCATAATGTGGTTTTCTAACTAAAACTAAAACTGAGACAATGTAGTGATCTAGATAACGTACACATTGATAGATGTTATTTCATTGAATGATAACCACCTGGGCAACATTACAGACATTTGTTTGAGTGAACACAGCCAAGTAAGGTTACGTTAGGTTAACAATATATGAAGTTTAATCCAACTGAGTTAAGTCCAAAAATCGTTAGCTTCTAGGAAGCACACAGGTATGTTGCTATAGTTACTGCCATTCTGTTGAATGTACAAGTTTGTTAGCTTGGTTCATGGACACACCCAATTATATTTCCAGAGTCGCAAAGAGTGATTTGTTGGTGCCACATGATTATAGACATGTCCAGTCCACAGCGGGGTGCTTCTAGTGACATCGATAACGTCTGGGCCAAGTCATCTACCTTCAGACTTTTTGGTCTGTACTTTGTCTAACTTGATTTTACATTGGCATATCTCAAGTCACGTGACATGTATGCTAGTGTTTGATTGGTTTGCAGTATGTATGGATCTTATTACACTTGCCTGGTAGATTTATGAAACATTTTTTTTTTCTCCCAATATTCAATCAAGTTCAGACTGCCAACAAGCGACAATGAGTTAAGAAAAACATATTCAGCACATATGAAAAAAACAACTCCTCCCCTGCAGTTTTGCGATATTGTCAAAATCTGAAGCAGATAGCAGCCTTCGGCCCACCGTCTTATAGAGCTCTCACATACATCCATGCCTGGCATCACATCACAACACATCACATCACATCACGTCACATCTCTGCTCTGGCCGCAGGGGCCAGAGAGCTCTTTATTCCACTGACACCACTGATACTTCTGTTGCTAGGCTAGCAGAGCTAGTAGTGGCCTAGCCTACTGTTTATACGCGCACATAGCCTATAGCTCCAGTCAGCTACCACTAATGTTCATTTCTGATGCTAATGGCGCTAGTCAGACTTGCTGTTTCTGAATGCCATACTGCTACATGTGTCCCAGTACACAGTGCAACACACACAGGGCCTACTGCAATGGCATGCCCAATACCTCATTAATTAATTAACTGCAGGTGCTCTACCTGACTGGCTCAAAGCTTATTGAGCCCCATACACGACTCCCCAGTATGCAGCATGGTGCAAGTGGCAGAAGAGGCCTACTAACCACTTGACTAGTGCTTCAGTAATTAATGGACTGCAGCTGCATTTAATGAGCCCCGTACACCATACACTACTCCTGAGCTACTTTTCAGGCACAGCATACCACACACTGCTTTCTGCAGAGACCACGACATGAGTGGTGTGTAGTAGGTGGGTAGTAGGCATTTTGGGAAACAGCAACTGTCTCTGGTCTGATGCTGCCGCTAACGCTTCTGTTGCTAACCCTCCAGTTTCTCTAGCTAATAGCGACGGGCTGATGCTACAATATTTTTGTGTGGAATGCTTACCACATCCGGTCCGCTGGAATGCTGGTCGGCTGGAATTGTGTTCTTTGGTTGTCAGGCTCTCACTGTTTTGTTATATATGGTAATTTTGCTATCTGGGAAAGACCAAACATGCAGGAGAACCAAAGAGCAGAAACACCAGTGGACCACCATCATGGCTGCCAGTGGACCAGCAGCAGACCGCCAGCATTTTGCTCTCTGGGTTGGGTCTGGGTCTCTGGGTTGGGTAGGACTAGTCAAAAAGCTCTGGTCTGGGCCAGGTAGGACTAGTCAAAAAGCTCTGGTCTGGGTCGGGTAGGACTAGTCCAAAAGCTCTGGTCTGGGTCGGGTAGGAGTAGTCAAAAAGCTCTGGTCTGGGTCGGGTAGGACTAGTCCAAAAGCTCTGGTCTGGGTCGGGTAGGAGTAGTCAAAAAGCTCTGGTCTGGGTCGGGTAGGACTAGTCCAAAAGCTCTGGTCTGGGTCGGGTAGGAGTAGTCAAAAAGCTCTGGTCTGGGTCGGGTAGGAGTAGTCCAAAAGCTCTGGTCTGGGTCGGGTAGGACTAGTCCAAAAGCTCTGGTCTGCTCGTAACTTTTGTGTTTCCAACTAGCATCTGGTAGGCCGCTGAACTGCGGCTGCGTCTGTGGCTGCATAGGCCTTGGATTCATGTGTTCATGTGTTCATGTATTCATAAACACATAGGCCTTGGATTCATGTGTTCATGTGTTCATGTATTCATAAGACATAGCTTGATTCATGTGTTATTTATTCATAAACACATAGGCCTTGGATTCATGTGTTCATGTATTCATAAGCACATAGGCCTTGGATTCATGTGTTCATGTATTCATAAACACATAGGCCTTGGATTCATGTGTTCATGTATTCATAAGCACATAGGCCCTGGATTCATGTGTTCATGTATTCATAAACACATAGGCCTTGGATTCATGTGTTCATGTATTCATAAGCACATAGGCCTTGGATTCATGTGTTCATGTATTCATAAACACATAGGCCTTGGATTCATGTGTTCATGTGTTCATGTATTCATAAGCACATAGGCTTTGGATTCATGTGTTCATGTATTCATAACACACAGGGCTCCGCAGCATGTTGCTGTGGTTTCACCATCAGAGGGTGAAAGTTCTAATAGACTACCCTCCACTGTTCCAGACAGTGATCTGTGATGCATGCACCCAACAGCCTATAAGACATCCAGTTGTGCATGAAGTGAGTGGGAGGTCCAATGAGAAGGCCATGTGGCCTCTGCAGAGTGCAGCTCTCTTAGAGTAAGTCTGTGATGAACTTAATCAAGGCTTAATGTTCCCTCTCATGCCTGTCTGCAGAGAGAGGAGAGGAGAGGAGAGGAGAGGAGAGGAGAGGAGAGATAGGAGAGGAGGATCTAGCACCCCAGACGCTGATGACGCCTGTTTCACACTTTCCCCACTCTTGCATCAGAGCTGTACTGGAGGGAGATGGATGGATGCCGTTTAGGCGAAAGCATTATTCTAAACTCTTATGACGTCTCAGCTTTGCTCAGCCTGTAGGAGGAGTGTGTGGAGCTGTGTGTGTGTGTGTGTGTGTGTGTGTGTGAAATGACAAGAACTGCACACACTCTGACCTAGTTGCACAACTTCAGAATTCGCAACAGTGTGTAATTGATAGGCACTAGAATAATAACACACAGACAGGTGCATGTGAGTGTAAATGACACCACCCTCATTAAGGTTTAACACTCAAAACATTTGGCCTCAACTGAAGCCTCATGGAACGATAATCTGTTGTTTAAAAACAATGACAGAGATGTTTAAACTCAGAGTAGAAGAACCACTTACACACTCTTATGTATTGGGTGATCACTGGCAGTGCACTGAAGGTGTCTGGTGTGTGTGTAGATGTGTGTTTCACAGACCCAGGGCTGATAGGACTCATAAGGCCATAGGCACACACACACACACAAACACACACACAAATACACGTGCTGACATTGAGTATTTTTTTATCTCAGGTGTGCAAGGATGTGTATCAAAAAGCTGTGTTTCACTATCTGGTGAGCCTGCAGAACTGTGTATGTGTGTGTATGTGTGTGTGTTTGTGTGTTTGCGTGTGTCTTTGTTATAGAGTGGTTTGCTGTCTCTGTGTGGTATGTCTAACTAGAATGTGTCAGCAAAAGTCATGTGTCTCTGTGTTTGCCTGTGTCTGGGTGTTTATATGTGTGTGTGTGCTTGTTTGTGTGTATGTATCTGTGTGTGTGTGCGTGCGTGCATCTGCGTGTGTGTGTGTGTGCGTGCGTGCATCTGCGTGTGTGTGTGTGTGCATGCATCTGCGTGTGTGTGTGTGTGTGTGTGTGTGTGTGTGCATGCGTGCATCTGTGTGTGTGTGTGTGTGTGTGTGTGTGTGTGTAGTGAGAGGTCAGAAACATCACCGTCTGACTGAGTCAGTGCACCAAACACAGCTGGCAGGCAATAGTGTTCTCTCTCTGTCCCTCTCAGTCCCTTCCTCTCTTCCTCCCTCTCTCCCCCTCTCTATCCCTCTCTTTCGATCCACCCATCCCTCTGCTCCTCTGCCCATGGTTCCAGTGTATCTCTGTCTCATTGATCTCTCCATTATCTTCTCCTCAATCCCCTGCTCCTCCCCTCCTCCACTTCTGCTTGCTTTCTACTCTGCTTCCTCTCTTCTCTTCTCTTCTCTTCTCTTCCCCTCCCTCTTTCCCTCCTCTTCTCTTCTCTCCTCTCTCCTCCTGTCTTGTCTTCTCTTCTCCTGTCTTGTCTTCTCTTCTCTCCTTTCTTCTCCTGTCTTTTCTTCTTTCCTCTCCTCTCTTCTCCTGTCTTCTCTCCTCTCTTCTCCTGTCTTCTTTTCTCTTCTCTCTTCTCTTCTCTTCTCCTGTCTTCTCTTCTCTTCTCTCCTTTCTTCTCCTCTTTCCTCTCATCTCTTCTCCCATCTCCTCCCTTCTTTTTTTTTTTCATCTGCTTTCACAGAATTACTCCTTTCATGACCGTCCTTTCAGTGGTCCTTGTGTGTGTGTGTGTGTGTGTGTGTGTGTGTGTGTGTGTGTGTAAGAGGTAAGAGATTGGGGGACGAAGAACAAAGCAAGACACAGAGGTCAGAGGTGAGTGTATGTGAATGTGGACATCACACTCCTCTGTCCACAGTTCTGCGGATAAGCTGTAATCTAGCTAGTAATCTGGCTCTTTCAGTTCCACTCATCACACACGTGTCACAGAACCATTCCACTGTTCTCACCATGTCACAGAACCATCCACTGTCTCACTCACATGTCACAGAACCATTCCACTGTTCTCACTCACATGTCACAGAACCATTCCACTGTTCTCACTCACATGTCACAGAACCATTCCACTGTTCTCACTCACATGTCACAGAACCATTCCACTGTTCTCATTCACATGTCACAGAACCATTCCACTGTTCTCACTCACATCGCAACCATCCACTGTTCTCACTCACATGTCACAGAACCATTCACTGTTCTCACTCACATGTCACAGAACCATTCTGCTGTTGATGTCAAGATGTTCCATGAACACATGAATGATGAACAGGTCTCTGAACACACCGCTGGTGTATATTGATCAATTCCTCTGTGTCTGTGTTTCTGTAAGTGTGTGTGTGTGTGTGTGTGTTTCTGTGAGTGTGTGTGTGTGTGTGTTTCTGTGAGTGTGAGTGTGTGTGTTTACATGTTATGTTTATGTATTGCCTATCATAAATAAATAAAAAAAACAATATGAATATTTGATATACTCTCCAGAAGCAATGCACAACAGAGATAAAGAGAGAGAGAGAAAGAAAGAGAGAGAGAGAGAAAGAGAGAGAGAGAAAGAGTGAAGCAGAGAGTGTGAGCGATGGACCTCAGGGACAGCTCTTTGAGAGATGAAAGACATGTGGAATGTGAGGGGAGTGAGTGAAAGAGATGAATAAAGTGGAGTGTGTCTGTATGTGTGTGTGTGAGAGTGTGTGTGAGAGAGAGGGATTACGTAAAAAGAGATGAATAGACAGGTATGTGAGCTGGTGGTATGTGTGGAAATGAAAGTTTCACACCCTAAGCTTTTGATATGTGTGTGTGTGTGCATGGGTGCATGTGTGTATTCTTTTGTTGGTGTGCTCATGCATGGGTGTGTGTATATGTGTATGTATGCAGATGAGTGTGTGAACTCCAAACTGCCAGAGTGCATTTGCTGCTGAGTTCAGTGTTGACTCCCACTGAGTCCAGCTCAGTCTGGTGCTTCATTCGTATGTACACACATTTATACTAGAACTGGGTTTGGGCTTTGACCTTTTGACCTTGATGCCAGCGCAACTTAGTGTCAGCTAGGCTTCAAGCAGTGAGTGCCGCACTCATTGACTGTGTGGACAGAGAGAGAGAGAGAGAGAGAGAGAAAGAGAGAGAGGCTTAACAGTCCTTTATTCCATCAATCTTTGAGTATTTGAGTGTCACAGGCAAAACAATGTCCACCAACACTACAGCACAGCAGACAGCCATACAACCAGAGAGAGAGAAAAATGAATGGAAGTAGAAGACAGAGAGAGAAAGAGAGGAAGAAAGAGAGAAGAAGAGGGAAAAAGAGAGAGAGCGAAGGGAGCAAAACTAATGCTTAGTACACACACATCTGGGACCTCCTGTCAATCACTCGCCTTCCACACTTCCAGTCTCACTGGAGGCCATCCCTCGCTCCATCTCTCTTTCTCTCTCTGACACACACACTCACTTGCTATGACTCCCCCCCTCTCTCTTTCGCTCCCTTTTTCTCTTTCTATTTTAAACAACTCCCCTCCTCCCTCTCTTTCTACTGCCCCCCTTCTCTCTCTCCATCTCTCTTTCCCTCTCTCTCTCTGTTTCTCTCTCTGTGTTTCCCTCTTACTCACACGCGCACTCTTTCTTTCGCACAACCTCTCTCCTCTCCTCTGCTATCCTCTCCTCTCTCTCTGATTCTCTGTCTGCCCGTCTTCCTGTAAATTTCATGATCGTGTTGAAAGATAGATGAGTTTCGCCTGATAGCTTGTTTTTGCCCGTCAGAAATTGAGACTGTTCTGCCTCCTGAGAAACAACTGTGTAAGTACTCGATGGTCATAAGTGTGTGTGTGTGTGTGTGTGTGTGTAGTGGATATATGCTTTGACTTTAAATGTATATCAAGATTTTATGATTTTATTTGTGTGTGTTTTTACATATAGTCAACGCAAGAGTGCACTTTCTCTGCAATTAAATGCCTGTGTGTGTGTGTGTGTGTGTGTGTGTGTGTGTGTGTGTGTGTGACCTTAATGTGTTTAAGTAGCAGTCTTTACAATGTCAATTAATTCAAATGTTTTAATACAAGTAACACGTCTTGACATTGCATGTGTCTCTGTGCAGATCATTGCCATGGTCCTGCGTGTTTGAGTGTGTGTGTGTACGTGTATGTGTATGTGCATGTGAGTGTGTGTGCGTGCATGTATGTGTGAGTGTGTGTGTGTGTGTAAACGCTCCAGCAGTCCTGTGTGTGGAAATGGAAGGGCATTTGCACATCAGAGCGCAGAGGTCATATCATAACAAGGAGTGTTGCTCTAAGCGCATTCCCCGAGCACGTGTTTGTGACTGTGTGTGTGTGTGTGTGTGTTTGTGACTGTGTGTGTGTGTGTGTGTTTGTGACTGTGTGTGTGTGTGTGTGTGTGTTTATTTTAGTGTCTGTATTCTGGATGCTCCACTGTCCATCTATTATGCTTTAATATACAGCATGTTAAGCGTAGATTGTGTGTGTGTGTGTGTGTGTGTGTGTGTGTGTGTGTTAGAGAGAGAGAGAGAGTGTGTGTGTGTGTGTGTGTGTGTGTTATGGGCAGCTCATTCGTGCTTGGTATGTGGGGACTACAGAGCGCGAGTAATTTAGATGCTAATCTGGATGGCAGGCTAAAGCTCACATCAAGCCACTGGGCAAATCAACCTGGGCACGTTCAAGATGATCTCATCAACAGCGCGCACATCAGGAACATATAGACGGCAAATCAACTGGGCACGTTCAAGATGATCTCATCAACAGCGCGCACATCAGGAACATATAGACGGCAAATCAACTGGGCACGTTCAAGATGATATCATCAACAGCGCGCACATCAGGAACATATAGACGGCAAATCAACTGGGCACGTTCAAGATGATCTCATCAACAGCGCGCACATCAGGAACATATAGACATCAAATCAACTGGGCTTGACACATCAGATGGTTCTATAGGGATGAGATTGGGCATGTTCAGGAGAATCAGAATATGAGCATTCACATCCTGGACACAAGTGACAGCAGTGGGAATCCTCTAACAGAAACACATGCAGAGCACATGCACGCGTGCACACACACACACACACACACACACTCCCACACACACACCCAAGGCTGTTCCTAATGAACATACAGTACATGTACATGTGTGTGTATGTTTGTTTACATGTGTGTGTATGTTTGTTTACGTGTGTGTGTGTGTTTGTCCTGTGTTTGTTTGTGTCCTCCAAAGCTCAGAACAACAGATTCAGTTTGATGTTCTTGCTGCAGGGAGTCATGTGCATGTGTTGATCTTGTGTGTGTGTGTGTGTGTGTGTGTGTGTGTGTGTGTGTGTGTGTGTGTGGTCCATGTGTAGCTGAGTGCTCTTTATTCATTTTCTTGCTGTTGGTCAAGGCAGGCATCACTAGCCGAGCCTGAAGCAGATGTGCCCCAGAGGCCCTCAGGCAGAGGCAGTCGAGCTCAGATTCACAGCAGTGCAGCCAGAAGGGCCTACAGGCCAACAGACATAACAGAAATGAATAGGACAGAAGTGACAGTTAGAGTGGAGAGAGAGAGAGAGAGAGAGAGAGAGAGTGGGTAGTCAGTAAGGGATAGATGGAGAAGAGAGAGAGGAATGGAGAGAGAGAGAGATGGAGTAAGTCAGATAGCAAGAGACAGAGGATAGAAGAGAGGGAAAACAGACACACTCGGCCTGTAGATAGATAGAGGATAGATAGAGGGATTGAGAGAGGAAGAGGCAGACAGAGAGAAAGAGAGAGAGAAGGATAGAGAAATCCCACTTCTAAGCTCTTAAGATGCAAATGAACTTTACCAAAACTAACACGACTACCACTTTACCAAAACTAACATGACTACCACTTTACCAAAACTAACATCTTTACAAACTAACATGACTACCACTTTACCAAAACTAACACCACTACCACTTTACCAAAACTAACATGACTGCCAACCCCCTACAGGAAATAATTGATTCCAGTCACGTCAACAAAGTGTAAAACTTTGATCAAAATGTAATGAACCTCCATAAAATATGATGTTTGTTAGGGCAGGAAAAAGATTGTGAAATATAGTGACACAATTGTGCATAAACTACATTAACAAATACACACACACACACACACAATTTACTATGGACATTAAGTGTGAAATACTTTTTATGTATTATATACATCACATGTCTACTGTGTCTCATGCACATGTTTCTCATGTCTTCTGTGTGTATCTATTGTGTGTGTGGACGTGTGTGTGGACATGTGTGTGTGTACGGTCACGTGTGTGTGTGGGTGAATGTGTATTGCTTCCTTTTGTGCTGTGCAAAGCTTCAGCAATGCAGCGTGTGTTTGGTCTACTACTGAATGGAATTGAACTGAACTGAATTGAAATGGTGATGGGAGGTGGAGAGGTAGATTGAGGGACGAGGCAGACGAAGAGTGAGAACTGTCTAGACTCAGGGGAGCAACGCCCAGACAAACTTTCCTCTAGACGTCCCCCCCCCCCACATACACACGCATTCACACACACACACAGTTTCCTCCTGATGATTGGGCCTACAGGTGCCTGTCCATCTACTCTCCCTGTCCCAGTGCACACTCCTACACACACACACACACACACACACAAACACACACATGCATGCACTCACATCACAAACATATGCACGTTCACACAAAGACATACACTCATGCACTCACCCTCGCACACACACACACACACACACACACACACACACAACACACAAACACAAACACACAAACTTTCCTTTAGACTACTAGCCTACAGGTCTCTGTGCCACTTTCTGTCCCAGTCCATTCATGTCTCCTCTGTGTCCTTCAGCACTCATTAGCTGTGTGTTTGTGGAATCAGGTCAACACACACAGACACACACACACACACACACACACACACATTTTCTCAAGCAATCAAATACACACACACACACACACACCAAGTAGAGAGCATTGTGAAATGAGTGCATAGAAATAATGGTTTGCATCTTTTCTTTCCTTGTCTCCTTCACTCTCTCCCTCCCTCTCTCTCTGTGCAGGGGAAAAGAAGCAAACCAGGTGTGGAGGCGACAGGGACTCCAGACTCTCTCCGTGGAGGTCGCGGGGAGAAGAAAGCCATCAAGTAGGTGTCCAGGGCAGTGGGACATGGAACCGCTCTGTGTGTGTGTGTGTGTGTGTGTGTGTGTGCGATCTGCTGGGGAGTTTGAGATGGTCCTCCTGAATGAAACTGACCCACCTGGCTGAGGTGGGTCAGAGGTGATTACCTTTGACTTCTGAAGGTCACTGGCTCATATGTGAAGGTCACAGACTTGTATCTGTCACAGGTGAGGCCTCAGCTGGAGGAAGTGTGTGTGTGTGTGTGCATGTGCGTGCTTGTGGGACTGTGTGTTAATGTGTGCATGCGTCATGCAATTGTGTGCAGTGTGTTTGTTAGAGTGTGTGTGTGTGTGTGTGTATTTGTGATTATTATGGCTGATTGAAGCAGCTGGGTGTCTGAAGCTGATGCCATCGTTTGTTTTTGTCTGTGTGTGTGTGTGTGTATGTTTCTGTGTGTGTGTGTGTGTGTGTGTGTTGGTGAGGAGACTGATGGTGCTGCTGTTCTGATGTACTGTTGGTTTGGATGGAGATCCTGTTGAACTTTGACTTTGGCTTCTTGAAGATGAAGCTTTTCATTGTGTGTGTGTGTGTGTGTGTGTGTGTGTGTGTGTGTATGCAAGCACGTACGCATGCGTGGAGTTCTTGAAGATGAAGTTGTCTTTTCATCGTGTGTGTGTGTGTGTGTGCGTGTGGAGTTCTTGAAGATGAAGTTGTCTTTTCATCGTTTGCTTTGAGTTTCATGTTTTTTGTGTTTTGTTGCTTTTGTTGAGGTTAAGAGCTGTGAAGCGGGTTGTTGTGATTGTTGGTGTGTTTGAGTGTGTGTGTGTGTGTGTGTGTGTGTGGGTGTGCGAATCATTGGCATGAAGCAGCGTGGTGTTTTTGAAGTGTGTGTATTTTTCTCAGGCTTTATCTGTGATGTTGTTCTCTGAAGCATTTAACCCTTTCCTGCCCAGCAGAAGCACATAGAGAAAAGACTGCTTGTTCACCTGACCGTACCTCTCTGCTAACACACATTCTCTCTCTCTCTCTCTCTCTCTCTTTTCTCTTATCGTCCTTTATCGCTCTCTCTGTGCTGCCCTCCTCTTCACTGCTGATGGATAATGACTTCCATGGGGCTGCCATTTTGAATTCTTTCTTGCCCCCTTATCTTGCCTTATCTTAATCGTGTGCTGAGTACAACTGGAGTCCATTTCTCTCTCTCTCTCTCCCTCTCTCCCTCTCTCCCTCTCTCCCTCTCTCCCCCCGCTGCCTTTAGAGGAGAGTGTTTGTGGGATTACTTCATCTTAATGCTGCCCTTCCTCATTTCTCATTTCTAGGAATGTTTCTGTTCTAATCTGATGCTTTTCTCAGCTGCTGGCGGAGAGGCAGGCACCATCCGGAATGTTCTCAGCACTGGCTGGGGAAGCGGCAGCTCGTCCGTCTCCTCTTTCATTTTCTCTTTTAAAAATCTCTTTCTTCCTCTACTTGTCCTCCTCTTCCTGTTTGTCTCCTTCTCTCTCTAGCTCTCTATCCCTCTATCTCAGGATGTGAGGATGTATTAATAGCACTAATGAATGGATGGGCTTGACTCTCTCTCTCCCTCTCTCTCTCTGTTCCTCCTTGGGGATTTTTTCTCTCCTCTCTTCTTCTGTCAATCTCTCAGTGCGGAGTTCTTCCTCTCTCTCCAATCCTCTCTTTTTCTCTCCCTTTTCTCAAATGTCTGTGACTCCATCCTTTCTCTTCTCTTCTGTTTCTTTTCTGTACCTCTTTTCCCTACTTCTGGCATTTCCTCTCCTTGCTCTCTCACTTTTTTTCTTCTCTTCTCTCTCTCTTTCTCTCTCTCTTAATCTGTGTCTCTCTCTGTCTCTTTCTCCCTCTGTCTCTCTCTCTCTCTCTTTGCCCTCTCTACTTTTTGCCCTTCCTCCTCCTCCTCCACTTCTTCTCTGAGGTCAGACACACACACACACTCACACACACCTCACTCCATGCCCCAGTTCTCCATCACTCTGGCGATGAAGAAGTATTTCCCACCCTCATTCACCGCCCCCTTGCTCTCTCCCTGTGTGTTAGTCATCTGTGACGTGTGTGTGTCAGCGTGCTCGTTTGTGTGTGTGTGTGTGTGTGTGTGTGCGTTTGTGTGTGCTCTGACCTGTCTCTCTCTCTCCAGCTATAGTGAGGATGTAGACAGAGACTTTTGGAATAACAATGACAACAGCTCCATGCAGTCACACAACCATCCTCATCACCATCCTCACCATCAGCAGCAGCAGCAGCAGCAGCAGCCCCAGCGCTGGACCTCCTACCCCCCAAAGGAGTTTGTGCTAAACATGTCCCCCTATGCCCCCTATGGAGACTCTCGACTCTCCCTCAAGTGAGTCTCAGTGCCGGCTGGTAAGAGACTGCCCCCCCTCCCCAAAACCCACCCAGACCCCCTCAAAACCTTCCCTGACCCCCCCCCCCCATCCTCACCCTATGAACGGCTGCATCATAGAGGAGGTGAGGTGACCTTTACCACTTCAACTTTGACCTTTAAACTCCAGCCCCCTGGCCTTTGACATCTGCACTGCATGGCTCTGTGGTCATTAGTCATGAGACTCCTCAGAAGCAGGTGACCTCGGCAGGTTATAGTGGCTGTGTTTAGCCTATGGCCATAGTGTGGGCGTCGTCTCTAGCTTGGCTGACTGCGCTGTTGTGTTTGTGTTTGCGTCCTGGAATGGGCTCTTTTGCAGGACTTACTCATCTTTAATCAGACAGGATGGTAGAGAGTGACAGGAAACGAGTGGGAAAGGGAGAGAGAGAGGGACAGAGAGAGAGGGACAGAGAGAGAGGGACAGAGAGAGAGAGAGAAGAAGGGGGGGTCAGGAACACAGTTATCCAGTTATGGCACAGCACCCATCATGCTCACTGGTTCCTTATAGGCCATCGGTTGTCCGTTCTTGTGTGTGTAGTTTTGTGTTAGTGGTTGGGTATAGCATCTAGCAGTGTTTATGTAGTGTATATTGTGTGTAGTATGTACTTGTAGTTGGCTGTAGTAGTTAGTATATTGTGTGTAGTATATGCTTGTAGTTGGCTGTAGTTGTTAGTATATTGTGTGTAGTATGTACTTGTAGTTGGCTGTAGTAGTTAGTATATTGTGTGTAGTATATGCTTGTAGTTGGCTGTAGTTGTTAGTATATTGTGTGTAGTATGTACTTGTAGTTGGCTGTAGTAGTTAGTATATTGTGTGTAGTATGTGCTTGTAGTTGGCTGTAGTTGTCAGAGCGTTGTGTTGCAGTTAGAGCAGCTGTGCTCTGTTGAGTGGGGACAGGAGGGGTGTCTGAGTGAGTGGAGAGATGGACTCTTTTCCCTCCTCATAGAACCCCAGGCCAGCCTATGTTGGTCCGGCACCAAGGGAGCACACACACACACACACACACACACACACGCCCACCCATGCGCATGCTCAACACACTGAGATGACTTTATTAACCTTTCAGAACAAAGACGGCCAGGTGTGATCCCCAGACTATCAGATTAGTAGCTTAGTCTCACGCAGGTGTCATGAGTCAGTATGACTGCACTGGATTAGAACGCAGATCGCTGGCAGGGAACAACGCCAAGTTTGGGCTGGGATTCAGCGCACACACCAGGCATTGCTGTCTGAACGCATTCTGAACACACACTCTGGTTTGAATGGAGAGTGTTCTTGTATCTAAAGGCGCTGGTTGCGTGTGCATTGCATGTGTCTGTCCCGTATACTGCTGTAGTCAGTCAACTTCCTTAAAAAATAATCAGTGAAATGAATTGAGTTGATTTGAGCTGCATCTGATTGAATTTTGAATTTTGATTTTGATTGTAGTGAATGTGGGACTGTGTGTGTGTTGGCAGTCTGTCCCATGCTTCAGGAGTGTATCGAGAAGTCAGAGAGTGACACCAAGGACGCGCTCTGGCAAGAATACTGGATGAGTCACAGCTGCTCAAGTGCAGAGACTGTTTAATGCGCTCTTGTGCGTTCTCCTCCCATCATCCCCTTAGTGCTGCTCATGCTGGGCCAGGTCTGGCCCGGTTCTGGGAGCTTATAGTTTCTGCGCTGACAGTGTGGCGTGACAGTGTGGCGTGGGCAGAGTGGTGGTTCAGCAACAGGCGTCAGATCCCGAGGAGAAGTCCGCACTCGCAAGAAAGCCTCGATTGGCCCACCGCAGTGAGTCAGATCGATCTCTTGGCGGAGTGACGGCAAATGATGACTAATGCTGATTTAAACAATGCTGGTGCTGCTGCACACACACACTCACACACACACACACACCAGCCAATGAGACATGATGATTAATGCTTAGTTAACCTGTGCTGATCCACTGTATCAGAGATACTAGACCAACCTAATAGTGACTTATTCAATTATTAGCTAATTATTACTTAAATAATACAAAACAAATAATAATAATAGTAATAGTAATAATAATAATGGTAACTAAATCAGTGCCATGCACATGTGCACCCCCACGCCCACCATCCCCACCTCATTTGAGCATAAAAAAATTATGATTAAACACACTGTGTGCTTCTGTTACTGCGTATGAACACACTGTAGTTTAGCAATAGCCAGTTGAGACTGGTGGCCACTTTCTAACAGACACAGTCTTTGCAAGCTGAGTGAAGCCGTAGACCTTCAGAAATGACCTCGTCTTGCTCGGCTTGATGTCGTGGCTGCATCTCACACTCTCGCCTTTCCTATGTGTGTCATTAGAAACCAAAGCGGCCTTAACATAATGCATCACCGCAATAACACACAATCTTCAAACCATGTTTCACTCAAGCACATTTCTATCTACCTATACACACACACACACACACACACACACTCTCAACCCTCACTTGCCTTAACCTTTCCCCCTCATGATTGATTGAGTGCCAGAGGAGGGTTCAAAGGTTAGTTCACCTTTTAAACGACCCCCTTTGGGACACACACACACACACACACACACAACACACACACATTCTACACTAGGGTTATTCATTTGTCATTTGGCCTCGCCACACAAACACAGAGAACGTTCTAGAATAGAGAGTTAGTTCTGGAGATTCACCTAAGTAACCTTCCCTGATGTATAGTACACATGCATCAGTGTGGACAGCAGGCTCCTTGTACATGTATGTGAGTCCATGACCACAGCTATACAACTCTATTCTATGTGTGTGACTCTACAGAAGTCTGGGTAACTCTAATCTGTGTATTTTATGCTACGACACCTTCTGTATGCTCATGGGTTAAGGCATTGCTGTCTGAACACACTCTGAACACACACTCTGGTTTGAATGGAGAGTGTTCTTGTATCTAAAGGCGCTGGTTGCGTGTGCATTGCATGTGTCTGTCCCGTATACTGCTGTAGTCAGCTGAACTTCCTTAATAAATCATCAAATGTCAGAGGAAGTGAAGAGTGAAGCTTTGGGTGAGAATCACAGAGTGTAGAAATCGAAGCCCGTCAAGGATCCCCAAATAGGTAGGATCTGAAGCCGAATCCTGGATTCAGTACATCGCTGTTACAATATAAGCAACAACAGCAATAAATAGAAAAACAGACAACGATGTCGGGACGATAAAACACACACACACACACACACACAAAAAGAAAGATGTGTTAGGCCTCACAGTAGTACTATTGTGGTGTGTGTCCTTGACAGTGCAGGAGGAGGTGTGTGTAGATGCGGCCATAGCAGCAGTAGCTCCCATAGAATGATTTCATTTCCCAGATATATTGTGCAAAGCTTAGCATTCACTCGCATTGCATTTAGTGCAGCAAACACACATGCTAGAACATAACACTCTAGAACATGATAACAAGCTAGAACATGCTAACACGCTAGAACATGATAACACTCTAGAACATGATAACAAGCTAGAACATGCTAACACGCTAGAACATGATAACATGCTAGAACATAACACTCTAGAACATGATAACACTCTAGAACATTATAACATGCTAGAACATTATAACATGCTAGAACATGATAACACTAGAACATGATAACACACTAGAACATGACAACACACTAGTACACAGAGATATTCTAGAGAAGCTGGACTGAAGCTTGTTTACTACAGTGTCAACATCATGTCAACATGGTTGTTTCTTCACATCATTGTTGCTTCTGTAGGTATTTTTGGGATATTTGAAGCGAAACATATTATTTATTATTATACGAGGGATGTGCGATATGCTACCATCTGTGATATACAGGAAAAAAAAATCTACGGGAAGAATTTGTCATCTGGTGCTAAAAATGATAAAGCAGTAACATCTGTAAATCAGTTGGGCTATGAATTTTAAAACTACATTTGCCGAAATTAGCCAGTAAACAAAGATGAGATGTACAC
>PYXC01000772.1:142500-147500 GCA_015244755.2 Tenualosa ilisha
GGTAGTGTGTGTGCTGCCCGAGGTAGCAGATCGCAGGCCAAGTGAAGCCACAGGATTTAGGGCCACTGGGGAAAGGCAGTATGTCAGCCCATAAGAAAGTCAATAGCAACCAGTCATCAAGCTGTCTGTTGGAGTGCTTAACCTTCACACTGTATTTATATATACTGGCACCCAGAGACCCAGGCCTGAGAGAGGAGGAGGAGAGCAGGAGGAGAGGAGAGGAGGAGGAGAGGAGGAGGAGAGAGCAGGAGGAGAGTAGGAGGACAGGAGAGTAGGAGGAGAGAGCAGGAGGAGAGTAGGAGGAGAGGAGAGGAGAAGAGAGGAGAGGAGAGAGAAGGAGAGGAGAGTAGGAGGAGAGGAGAGGAGAGGAGGAGGAGAGGGGAGAAGAGCAGGAGGAGAGGAGGAGAGCAGGAGGAGAAGAGGAAGAGAGAGCAGGAGGAGAGGAGAAGGAGAAGAGGGGGAGAGAGCAAGAGGAGAGCAGGAGGAGAGGAGAGGGGAGAGGAGGAGAGCAGGAGGAGAGGAAAGGAGAGGAGGAGGAGAAGAGGAGGAGAGAGCAGGAGGTGAGCAGGAGGAGAGGAGAGGAGAGGAGGAGGAGAGCAGGAGGAGAGGAGGAGAGCAGGAGGAGAGGGGGAGAGAGCGGGAGGAGAGTAGGAGGAGAGGAGAGGAGAGGAGGAGAAAGGAGAGGAGAGGAGGAGGAGAGGGAAGGAGAGCAGGAGGAGAGGAGGAAGAGAGAGCAGGAGGAGAAGAGAGGAGAGGAGGAGGAGAGGAAAGGAGAGGAGGAGGGGAGGAGAGGAGGAGGAGAAGAGGAAGAGAGAGCAGGAGGAGAGTAGGAGGAGAGGAGAGGAGAGGAGGAGAAAGGAGAGGAGAGGAGGAGGGGAGGGAAGGAGAGCAGGAGGAGAGGGGGGGAGATTAGGAGGAGAGGAGAGGAGAGGGGAGAAGGGGAATATCACACACACTCCACACCTGCAGATCAAACAGGAAGTGTTGGAGGCATAAATCACCCAGTCTGTCGTCACCAACAGTCTTCATCTTCTTCCTCTTCTTCATCTTCCTCCCCCTCCTCCCCTCTCTGCTCTCGGCTCTGGTTGGTTGTTTCTTTTTCCCAGCTTTGTGATGTTGGTGGTTGGGACATCATTGTGTACTTTTCTGGCCAGAGGAGCAGGACTGTGTTAGCACAGGGAGTGACACGCACACACACACAAACACACACAAACAGGGCTCCTATCCAGATGGTGAACTGAAGACCTATTTAACTGCTAAGCTCTTATATGTAGTTTATTAGATCCCAACGGACAGACACTGTTTACACACCAGGGCTCTGTGTGCGTGTGTGTGTGTGTGTATGTGTGTGTGTATGTGTGTGTGTGTGTGTGTGTGTGTGTGTTCGTGTGTGTGTGTGTGTGTGTGTGTGTGTGTGTGTGTGTGTGTGTGTATGTGTTCGTGTGTGTGTGTGTGTGTGTGTGTGTGTGTGTGTGTGTGTGTGTGTTGGGGTCATTTCCGTGTTTCCACCCATGCAAACTCATAGTCAGCAGGGGGCGCAGCAGTGCTTTGCTTTGCCTTGTTTTGGCCGCTGTCCTCATCCTGAAAAGCAGAGGCGGACTGAGTGGGCCTGACTGGGCCAATAATAAAGCCTTAATAAAGCCTTAATAAAGCCTTAGTAAAGCCAGAGTTTAGATGGAGCCAAATAATAATCATCTTAATAAAGCCTCAAAGGTGAAATCTATCACACACACACACACTTACATACACATTCACACACACACACACACACACACACACACACACACACACACACACACACACACACACACGTAGGTCCACATTCAGAGTGGCCAGTCAGGCTTACTCTGGCATTTCTCTGTATCTGCAGTAGCTGCTAACATGAGCTCCCTGTCTGTCTGCCACGTGCCCTGTCCACCAACGCAGGCTAGTCATTCGAAACGCAGTCGATAGAAAAAATGGGTTTATTGACCAGTGTTGACAAAAGTGTGAGTGAATTGGGATCTGCAGTACATTGAGGTGGTAAAGGGTCATTGTGGTGGTTTGTGGGGTCGTATTTCAAGCAGTGGAAACTTAAACAAACGTTGAATGTTGCAGTAAGCCGTCTAGGCCTTGTTCATGTAAGCATGCATTGATATTTCCCTCTGGTCCCTCTCTACAAACTGATACATCTATTCCCACACTGACAAGGACGCCTTTCAAAAGCAGAATTCTACAGAAGGATTCTTGACACAATAGGAGGTGACCTTAGTGACCTTCAGGAAGATTCTAATGGCCTAGTCCTACTACCTCCTTCAGTTTCTCAGATCACGTATCAGCCTCCTCTGGACTGCAGTCGATAGGCTCTTAACAGTGAAACCCAGAGCTGAAATAAGAGAAAAAGCAGTCATTCAACACACACCAGTGCTTTGCAACATTCACCTTAATTATGCACACTCGCTTTTGGAGAGGTTTTCTGAAGATTGCTGCATACACACACACACACACACACACACACACACACACACACACACATGCATACATGCACACACACATACACACAGTGACAGTAGCACCAGTGTCTGAGGTCATGTGAGTCCTCTAGTCCTGGTGACATTCCTGCTCCCTGGCCATTTCCCCGTCTACAGGCGATCCTCCTCCACCCACCTCCCCTCTGCCTCCAGCTCCTAGGACCTCCCCTCTGCTCCTCCTCTTCCAGTTGTGGTAGCCTCCTCTAATCTACTCTACTCAACCCTACTCAACCCTACCGTACTCTCCTCTGCTCTGCTCTATCCAACTCTACCCTCTAGATGTTGCACCTTTGCTTTCTACTGCCTGTATAGTTCTGTAATGCCTCTGAACTTCTGTTTTATGTTCTGTTATATTCTACACACACACACGTACATACACACACCAGCATACACAGTGTACACTCAGCTGTTCATGACACGGTTTAATTCTCTCTGTTTAATCTTCATCTTTTTTTCTCAATGTGTGTCCCTCCATTTCTCTCTTCCTGTTCTTGTGTGTTTGCCTGTTGTTCTTCTCCTCCGTTGTTCTCTCTCTCTCTCTCTCTCCCTCTCTCCCTCTCTGGTCCCCCAGCGGAGCGGTGGGGACTGGGCCAGCGCTGGGCCAGAGGGGGGTTGTGGGGGGAGTGGGGGAGGGGTGTGAGGGGGCCGCTGCATCCGGCACCGAAGGTGGGAGGAGCACGGGGCTGACAGGCGGCAGAGGTGGCAAATGGCAAACAGTGCAGAGCCACATGCAGTCTGGAGACCTGAAGGCCAGCAAGTGAGTGCTCTCTGCGTGTGTGTGTGTGTGTGTGTGTGTGTGTGTGTGTGTGTGTGTGTGTGTGTGTGTGTGGTGGGAAGAAGAAAGGAAGGGTTAAGACATTTAAACAGATGCATGCATATTTATGCTGAATGTGAATAGATAGATTGATAGATAGATAGTGAGATAGATAGATAGATGCATACATACATATATTCATCCATACATACAGATTATACAGACATACATACACACACACATACATACACACTTACAGACTGGGGTAGTCATGGCTGACAGGTTAGGGCCTCAGGCTTGTAACCGAAGGGCTGCAGTTCGGTCCCAGACCAGTGGACCATGGCTGAAGTGCCCTTGAGCAAGACACCTAACCCCTCACTGCTCCCTTGAGCAAGGCCCCTAACCCCTCACTGCTCCCTTGAACAAGGCCTCTAACCCCTCACTGCTCCCTTGAGTACGGCCCCTAACTCCTGACTGCTCCCTTGAGTAAGGCCCCTAACTCCTGACTGCTCCCTTGAGTAAGGCCCCTAACTCCTGACTGCTCCCTTGAGTAAGGCCCCTAACCCCTCACTGCTCCCTTGAGTAAGTCCCTAACCCCTCACTGCTCCCTTGAGTAAGGCCCCTAACCCCTCACTGCTCCCTTGAGTAAGTCCCCTAACCCCTCACTGCTCCCTTGAGTAAGGCCCCTAACCCCTCACTGCTCCCTTGAGTAAGTCCCCTAACCCCTCACTGCTCCCTTGAGTACGGCCCCTAACCCCTCACTGCTCCCTTGAGCAAGGCCCCTAACCCCTCACTGCTCCCTTGAGCAAGGCCCCTAACCCCTCACTGCTCCCTTGAGCAAGGCCCCTAACCCCTCACTGCTCCCTTGAGTAAGGCCCCTAACTCCTCACTGCTCCCTTGAGTAAGGCCCCTAACCCCTCACTGCTCCCTTGAGTAAGGCCCCTAACCCCTCACTGCTCCCTTGAGTAAGGCCCCTAACCCCTCACTGCTCCCTTGAGTAAGGCCCCTAACCCCTCACTGCTCCCTGGGCACCGCTATAACAGGCAGCCTACTGCTCTGGGTTAGTGTGTACTTCCCTTCACTGTGTGCTGTGTGTGTGTTTCACTAATGTATGATTGGGTGAAAGACAGAGACCAAATTTCCCTCACGGGATAAAAAAGTACAGATTATTATTATTGGATTATACGTACATACATACATTCATACATACATAGATACAGAGATATAGAGATACAGAGATACATACCTACATACAGACAGACAGACAGACAGACAGACAGACAGACAAACTAACACAGACAGACTGACCTGAATGCAGACAGGCAATAGGATCATTGACGGACAGATTGTTGGAAAGGTTGTGTAGGTGCATGCGTGTGTGTGTGTGTGTGTGTGTGTGTGTGTGTGGCTGTAGTTTTATCTTGTTATGTACGTAACTGTCCTGTGCTGTGGTTGTGTCATGCCATTTTGTGTATGTGTGTGTGTGTGTGTTTGGCAGTGTGTGTGTGTTTGGCAGTGTGTGTGTGTTTGGCAGTGGTCCTGTGTGGGACTGTACCAGCAGCAAAGACTAATTCTCTTGTTTTGAACTGCTGTTCCAACCTACTCACACACACACACACACACACACACACACACACACACACACACACACACACACACACACACACACATACATGCATCGTGCCATACACCTGCGTTTGCGTGTGCCATTTGCAGACAGTGGCACTGTAGCAGGG
>PYXC01000772.1:170000-175000 GCA_015244755.2 Tenualosa ilisha
TCACCTGTGCCTGTCATCTATCCTTCCTCGTCTGCTATGTGTGTGTGTGTGAGTGTATATGTGTGTGTCTGTCTGTATGTGTGTGTTTATGTTTGCTCCGTCGCTGCCTGTCCATGGATATCACACCCTCACACCTCTGTTCCTCATGTGCTCCTGTTTGAACTAAACACACACGCACATGCGCACAAGCACACACACACACACAAACACACTCACACACACACACACAGACATGCACACAGACAGTTACTTTACTCACATACATTCATACACTTGCAGTCACACACATTCTATACACCATTATGCAGATGTGCACCCCTTCTTATGTAAGAACACACACACTTACACACTTACACAATAACACACACACACATGCACATGCACATACACATGCGCGCCCACTACGTCTCAGGGCAGGGTTTCCCGAACCGTTACCATGCCAACGGCCCACTTTCCCTGTCGGAGTGTGAGCAGAGCCCCGTAGATGCTTGTGGGAGAGTCTGTCCCCTACTGGTGTGTCTATGCAACTACAGGCTGGAAAATCACATCAACACACTCTCAAGCACACACACACACACAAGCACACACCGATACGCATGTACACACTCACACTCTGTAGTATGCTCAGTATATGGTGGTGTGTACTCACAGTACACTTGTGATTGGGTTTATTCTGTCCAACAAACACCTGTTCATCTAACAAGACTATTGAGACCTTTAAATAAATGCACATATATTCTTATATCCTCTCTCACACACACACACACACACACACACAAAGAGTTAGCCCATGTATCGGTTGCCATTAACCACATACAATTCCAGTCTCTTCTCTGAGGAACACTCAACAGATGTCACACACACACTGGGACTTTGTGTGTGAGGACATGCTAATGTGTTTTGGCATCTTGGCTCGTGTGTGTGTGTATGTGCGTGTGTATGTGTGTGTGTGTGTGCCACCTGCCTGCTCCCTGTCAAGCACCAGTGCAGACTGTCCATAAAGGCGGTTTATGGCGCTGTAACTGTCAGAACGGCTCTACACACACCACTGCCGTCATCTCACACTCCGTCTCCTCTGACTGGAAGATGGCCGTTTGGATGGAACTTTGCATCCAGTTGTGTTATGCAGTAGATGCCCATTGGTTATACAGTTAGAACTTTAGATAGATGTCAGTGTATGCAGTGACGCACAGGATGCTTTATAGATAGATATCCATTGTGATAGTTGCATTTCTAATGAGTCAAATGTTTCATTGGGTTGAACAAGACCTGTTGCCTCTAAAATACATGTAAACCCCCATCACACACACACACATGTGCGTGTATACACACACACACACACACACACACACACACACACATTCAAACAAACACATTTTCATGAACACACACGTACAAACACACATAAACACACACGCTCGCATGCACACACACACACACACTTACACATACACACAGACACACATGCGCACAGACATATGTGCTTGCAGGCGCACACACACACATACACATACACACACACACACACACACACACACACAATCAACCCCTTGTCCTTCCTCCCATTAGTAGTCCCTTATCTCCTGTGTGATTGGCAGATAGAAATCTCAACCCCACCCCTCCCCTTTACGCTGGTCTCACGTGTCTGTCTGTCTGTCTGCTTGTCTGTGTTTCTCATCTCTTTGTGCATGTCTGTCTTTCGGTCAGTGAGAGTTGCTGTCTTGTGTGTGTGTGTGTGTGTGTGTGTGTCCATTTATATACCTGTATATGCCTGTTTATATCCCGTTTGTCAGTCCTGTCTGCAAATGCCTTTCCCGTCTGTCTATTAGTCTGATTGTAAGTCTTGTGTCTGGTGCGCATTTCTCTGTCTGTATCGTCTTGTGTGTGTGTGTGTGTGTGTGTGTGTGTGTGCTTGCGTGCGTGTGTGCGTGTGTGCGTGTGTCTCGTCTTCCCTGCTTGCCTCCTCCGTCCCCCTGTGTGTGTGTGTGTGTGTGTGTGTGCGTGTGTGTTGGTCAGCATGAGGTGTTCCTCTCTGGGTGTGTCTGTACTGGAGGTCTTCCACTCTGAAAGAGTGGTCTCTGGGGCTCTGCACCCCAAGGTGTACACGCTCAGTTGGTCTGGAGGGGCAAAACAGACACACAGACAGACAGACAGACAGACAGACGGACAGACGGACAGTCCTCCGGGCCACTGTGATCCGCGCCTGTTCCTGAAGCCAAAGCTGAGTCCACTCAAACTGCCACTTGGGCTGCTTTGAGTCAGCACTTTGGCGCCCCGATAACCCCCTGACCCTTCACCCCCACCCCTCACCCACCCCCACCCCACCCCCACCCCCCCACCCCGGTCTCCTCAGACTGGCTTCAGAGTGCTGCAGACATGGGGAGTTGTTAAGTGTGAATCATTAGAGAGTCTCATCTGGTTCGGTGTCGAGAATCAAAACATGAATCAATGAGGGATGCCCCTCTTCTTTGAGAACCTCAGCAACTCTGAAGACCTATGCGTTGTGCCTGTGTGTGAGTAGATTTTAGGGTGATGGTACGTGTGGGTGTGTGTGTGTGTGTGTGTGTGTGTGTGTGTGTGTGTGTGTGTGTGTGTGGTGTGTGTGTGAAAGTGTGTATGTATGTGCATGTGGCTCGCTCTCTGCTCATGACTTTGCCGTCCGCTGTGTTTATGTGTGTGTTTGTCTTTTTCTTTCTCTGATGTCCTCCCTGTCCTCTCTCTCTCTCTCTCTCTCTTTCTGTCCTCTCTCTCTCTTTCTCTCTCTGTCCTCTCTCTGTCTTGTCCTCTGTAGATTCCCTCTCTTTTGTTAAGAGTGTTTTATCTCTCTTCAAACTCCAAATAAGCTCTCTGTGTTTGTTTCTTCTGTTTCTGTCTGTTTGTCTGTTTACTGGCTCTTCTTTGTGTGTTGCTCATGTGTCTCTCTCTCTCTCTCTCTCTCTCTCCTCTGTTTGTCTGTTTACTGGCTCTTCTTTGTGTGTTGCTCATGTGTCTCTCACTCTTTCTCTCTCTCTCTCTCTCTCTCCTCTGTCTGACACTGACCAGACTAAGTCTTTCTCTCTCTTTCTTTTTCCAGGCTTTTCTCTCTCTCCCTCTCTGCTCCCTCTCTCCTCCCTCTCTCCTGCGGTGGCTAAGTGAGGCATTGTGGCTGTGCTGGGTATTTGTCAGCGTTGTGGTTCTTCTCTTACGGCTTTTTCCGTTTGGGTTCTTATGTCTCTCTCATGTGCTGCTAATCTTCTCTCCTCTCCTCTCCTCTCCTCTTCAGACAGAGATGATCCTCTCTTTCTCCTCTTTTTGCTCCTTCGCATCCCTCCTGTCCTTCTTTCCTTACGGCTACGGTTGTTTTTCAAGCAGTTGTGGTTTTCTGCAACACCTGTTGGTTTTCTCTGTGTCCAGTTGTCCATCTCTCTCTCTCTCTCTCTCTCTCTCTCTCTCTCACTCTGTTCTTTATGTCTGTGTAAGTCTGTGTGTCTGTGTGTCTTTTGAGCTTCTCTGTTGAATCTTCCTCCTCATGTGACATAAAGGGATTTTTTTTCTCTTTGTCTCTCTTCTTTCCCTCGTCTTCTCTCTCTCTTCTTCTTCCCCCCTTCTACTCCCTCTCTCTTTCTCATCTTCATTCGATGACTCGTCCTCTCTGAATCAGTCTCTGCCCTTATTCCTCAGTTTGGCCCTCTGGCCTTTTTGCTGCTCTGTGCTGTGTGTATGTGTATGTGTATGTGTGTGTTTCTGTGTGTGTGTGTGTGTGTGTGTGTGTGTGCGTGTGTGTGTGCGTGTGTGTGTGTGTGTGTGTGTATGTGTGTGTTTGTGCTTGTGTGAGTGTGTGTGTCTGTGTGTGTGTGTATGTGTTTGTCTGTGTGTGTGTGTGTGTGTGGTGATGTAGTTTAGATGACTGTAGTCAAATAGTGTTAACTTCTTCCTCCATCACATTACCTCACATCACCACAAATCAAACATTACTTCTCTCTTTCTTTCTTCCTCTCTCTCTCTCCCTCTCTTTCTCTCTCTCTCTCTGTGATGATCTCTGTCTAAAATCAAACCCATTGCTTCTTTCTTTCTTTCTTTCTCTCTCTCTCCCCCTCCCTCTCTCTCTGATGAGCTCTGTCGCTCACATTAAGTGTCCTAGTCATTCCTCCAGATGCACTCCTGTTATGGGAGAGTCTCTTAGTATTGTCAGTCTCTCTCTATGTGCCATTCATTTGTTCTCTCTCTCTCTCAGCTTCCTCCTCTTACACTCCGTCTCACTCCTCTTCTCCTCCATTTGTTTATTCTCTCCTCTCTACTTTTTCTCCTCCATTTCCTTCTTCTCTCATCCTTTCTTCTCGTATGCTCTCATTCTCCCAGACCTCTTTGTTTTTGCAACCCATCTAATTCCTTACCCTCTCGTACACACACACACACACACACACACACACACACACACACACATACACACACACACACACACACACACACACACACACACACACACACACACACACACACACACACTGTCTTCACATCTGTCTTCTTGTGTGGTTCTGTCTGTTTACTTTTGTGTTCACAAACAGCATTGTTTGTAACTGTTTGCATGTCCAGTCATTGTGTGTGTGTGTGTGTGTGTGTGTGTGTGTGCGTGCGTGTTTGTGTGTGTGTTTGTGTGTCTGTGTGTGCGGGCACGTGTGTGTGTTTTGAGGTTTCTTTGATTTGATTCTTGAGGATTGCACAGCTGAGGAGCTGAGGAGCTGAACAGCGTGTTGACTCTCATGGGGTAATTTGCATGTGTGTGTGTGTGTGTGTGTGTGTGCGTGTGCGCCAAGCTTCATGCCGTTGTTGGATTGCTTTGACTGCCACCCCGAGCGGGACTCCTGGAAATGGTGTGTTATGGCCAGTGAGAGTGGACAGTCCACCCCAGTGAGAGTGGACAGTCCACCCCAGTGAGAGTGGACAGTTCACCCCAGTGAGAGTGGACAGTCCACCCCAGTGAGAGTGGACAGTCCACCCCAGTGAGAGTGGACAGTCCACCC
>PYXC01000772.1:200000-207500 GCA_015244755.2 Tenualosa ilisha
AGCAGCACACCGAATGCATTCACACACACAAACACACACACTTACACGCACAAACTCTCACACACACACACCACAAACAGTACAGTGACTGCACAGACTCTTTCATGAGACAGTGTAGCAAAAGCACACACACACACATAGTTTAAACAGACAGAATGATGACAGCACACACACACTTGGTGCAGACAATAATGTGAAAACACACTCGCTTGGGAGACAGCATGATGAATGCATACACCTTGGGCAGACAGCAAGGCAAATGCACACACACACATGCACATACACACACATACACAGACACGTCACACAGTGTGGTGAATAGACCTTTTCAGCCCCCAGTACAGCTTCAAGGCTACACACGAACACACACAAACACACACACACGATAAACTCACACATGTATAAAAGCCTCCCCGATCGATTTCCACATACACACTGTTCTCCTCAATGAGTTCTGCTTTCTTCTGTGGCTTTGCTCAGCTCCAGTGAAGAGCAGATGGACATCACAAACAGACTGAGTTTAAAAGGAGACAGAAGAGCAGTGAGTCTTTGTGTGCATGTGTGTGTGGGGGGGGGGGGGGGCAATTTCAGTAGCAGTGACCTAAAGTTGATTCCTTAGTCACAGGTTAACATCAACATCAGCCAAGTAGTACCCTAGTAGTAGTATCCTAACATCCCAACTTTCTAAGTAGTATGATTACTGTAATAGAGCTGGTAAGCCGGCACCATCGCTTAGTATGCAGGGAATTAGTGTCTTGAACGCTCGGGCTCCCAAGGGAAAAGTCCAATGAGAAAATGAATGACGTTTTGGGGCATCAACAAAATAACACAGCCGATGGTTAACTAACAGTCAATAAAAACAACATGTTTAGTATGTCTGCGTGGTCTTCAGACTCGTTATATATTAGATATTTGACTGTTGCTATGCCTTTGCCATCAGGGATGCAGACTGGACTACAGGAATCCCTCAGGCCTCCATGCTGCTGCGTCACCATAGCAGCAGATGCTAACTGTAGTTAGCTTTACGATTGACTGTATGTTTTCTGGGTTAACGTACTGATTCAAGAGGAGCTGGACCCCTATAGTATGTAGATTAGTGTGATCAGGCTGGTTAAGGGACTCTGTCTGTAGCAATAAGTTACATGAAAACAAGGTAAGGAAGTAAGGAGTTATTCAGTAACCATGGATACCTGCCTTGTGTCCGGCTTGCCACTCACACCAGCTGACATTCTGCTTGATTTCCTGCTTCAGTGTTTTGGTCTCAACATAACCTAACATTTTCTTCAAAAGTCAAACGACATGTATTTGAACTCAGCCGACTAAAAGCTGGCATGTTCTGTGGCTCACGCCTTATTTGTGCCAGGGCAGCCAAACAAACATTGAGCTTCACCTGATGAACCCGGGGGGCATTAAATGCTAACACAAAAAACCACTGTGTGTGTGTGTGTGTGTGTGTGTGTGTGTGTGTGTGTGTGTGTGTGCATCTTCAGTATCCCTTTGTCTCCATGGAGTCTGAAAGCTTCAGACATCTCCCCTCATGCCCCCGAGAGAGAGAGAGAGAGAGAGAGGCAGGTGAGAGTTATTGAAGAGCACACACAAACACACACACACATACACACACTCACACACACACTGTATTGAAGAGGAGATGTTGAAATAATGCTATAAAATAGGCCTTTGATGATGCTGTAGCCTTGTCCATTACAGGGTTCTGATTGAATCTATACACCATAATCATCCTGATTACAGACTGTTCAGATGCACACAGATCAGTATTCAACCCAGGACTCTCTCTCTCTCCCACACACACACACACTCACACACACACACAGTAGATGAGAGCCCAGCACAGACACACACATCCTGTCTTACACACACACATGCACCTCAGCTAAGCCCTATTCATCCTGTGTGAGTGGCTGGTGATGACACACAGACACACATTAGTGCTGCTCGCTGAACAGACCCACTGATGGAGTTATTCTTTAAGATGATGATAGTTTAACTCCACACACATGGACAGAGAGAGAGAGAGAGAAAGACATGAGAGGGGGGGAGAGAGGGAAAGACAGAGAGAGAGAGAGAGGGAGAGAGAGAAAGACATGGGAGGGGGGGATTGTTTGTGAGAGAGAGAGAGAAAGCAGTCATGCACACAGAACTAGCAGACCTGGGAAAGGGACGTGTGTGTGTGTGTGTGTGTGTGTGTGTGTGTATATGAAAGATGAAAGCACAGAGTGTAAGACAGAATGATATTTTTAACTAATGATAGTTTTAAATCAAATCACCCACAGATACACACACAGACACAGGCACACACTGTCTCAGACTAAGGGGAGATATTTCTAAGTGTGTGTGACGGTGACAAGGTCATTAGGTTCACTCAGAGCATCTGTAAAGGCTGTAAGCATGCCCAGCACCACTCACCAGAGAAGGACAAGGAAGACAAAACAGAGATGGCAGTAGTATAGTAATAGTATAACCCTAGTATAGTAATAGTATAGTAATAGTATGGCAATAGTTTAGCATTAGTATAGTAATTGTATTGTAATAGTATAGCATTAGTATAGTAATAGTATAGTAATAAAATAGTAATAGTATAGCAATAGTATAGTAATAGTATGTCAATAGTATAGTAATAGTGGAAACATACTGAGTAATGCTGGAATGATGACAGAATGCCATTGGAGTAATGATAGATAAATGCTGCAGGTTAATGTTGGAGTGATGCTGATGTAATGCCTGAAGTCCTGAGTACCGATGGAGTGAAACCAAAGAAATTCTAGGAATGATGACAGAGTAATGCCTGGCTAATGACTGGCTAATGACTGGGTAATGGTCGATTAATTCTGGAGTAATAGCAGAGTAATGGTGTTCTAAAGCAGGAGGAAGGCTGGAAACAAGCTGACTTTACTGTTTAAAGGACTGTTGTGATCATTTCTCTCCCTTTGTAGACTAGCAGAGTAGAAAGTAGGAAAACAGGAGAAATGGAAAGAGTGAAAGTAAACATGTTGGACAAAGTAATGCAAACACACACACACACACACACACACACACACACACACAGTTGTTTGTCATGAGTGCAGTGTAACATGAAGGTGTTGCTGTGCTGCTGTTATTACAGTATTTCCTCTGAGTAAAGGCAGGGGTGATATTGTAGAATAACAGCAGGAACACAGGGACCATGAGGTTTGTGTGTGTGTGTGTCCGTGTGTTTGGGGGTGTGGGGGTTTGGGTGTGTGTGTGTGTGTATGTGTGTTTGGGTGTTGGGTGTGTGTGTGTACGCGTGTGTGTGTGTGTGTGTTTGGGTGTGTGTGAGGTGGAGTACAATATAAGGCAGATGAAGGATGTGATAGGATGATGGACAGATGAAGTCTGGCCGACGGAGAAAGAGATAAGAGAGAAGAGGTGGATAGACTAGAGGGGAGGAGAAAAGATGGGGTGAACGGAGAGAACATAAGGTCAGACGGATAGATGAGTGTGTGGAGGGCTCCTGTGGAGTGGGGCTTAGATGAAACACACACACACACACACAAACACACTTGTCACCATCACACATCAACATACTAGTCCTTCTACACAGCAGGGGACCTCTGATTACATCACTTAGAGCTATTCTTAGAACCACTTTACACACACACACACACACACACACACCCTTCTTAGTGATCAATTTCCCTTCATCTTACCACTTGCTCACTCATCCGTCTCGTCATTTTTCCTCTCCCTTTCTCTTTCTCTCTTTCTCTCTCTCTTTCCCCTCTGTCTCTCTCTCGTCTTCTCCCTGCCCTTCATTTCCTGCAGGTGTGTTAGCTGATGGGGGAGAAGATGAGATTGCAAAGCACAAGCACATCTGACACACACACACACACACACACAAGCACATCTGTGCTTTGACTTTATATCTGACACACACACACACACACAAGCACATAAAGATCTGATAACATACATCTACCTTCAGCTCATAGCGCTCGAAGGCTCAAACAAAGCAATCCCGATGTACAACTCACACACACACACACACACAAAGATAAATGCAAGCACAAACAAGCACGATTTCTCACACACGAATACAAAAAATATGTGTGTGTGTGTTGTGTGTGTGTGTGTGTGTGTTCATTTCATGACAGATTTCTAACCCTGTCATTTCTAATCAGACAGACTGTGGACCAGGAAAGAGAAAGGACAGAAGCACATGTGTGTGTGTGTGAGAAGACAGAGGCAGTGTGTGTGTGACAGGATACAGGAGCCTGTCAAGAAGGACAGAGACAGGTGTGTGTCTGTGTGAAATCAAGGGCTCAACTGTTTTGAAGAAATTCAAATTGATTCAATGATATTTACATGGATATTCATATTCTGCTGTGGCCCGATTAATACTGTATTCCAATATAGCCAAATAAATAGCATTTTGTGATTACCGTAGCGCTAATAAGGTTGGGTTGAGCAATAACGTCGGCATAAGCAATAAAATATTTAACATAGTCTGCTCTGCTTATCTCAAACTGTCACATTATTGCAGTGCAATCTAGACATGTTAATCGCACCAGAATGCCCTGTAACTTTTGCAGTCAACAGCCATGGAGGGAACTTAAGATGCTATAAAAATTCTTCAGAGTCTTGAGGGTGCTAATGCATGCTAGCTTTACTGGGACTATGCTGTGTGACATGCCACAGGGCGCTAATGCGTGCTAGCTGTAATGGGACTATGCTGTGTGACATGCCACAGGGAGCTAACACGTGCTAGTTATAATGGGACTATAATGGGACTATACTGTGTGACATGCCACAGGGCGCTAATGCGTGCTAGCTGTAATGGGACTATGTTGTGTGACATGCCACAGGGCACTAATGCGTGCTAGCTGTAATGGGACTATGTTGTGTGACATGCCACAGGGCGCTAATGCGTGCTAGCTGTAATGGGACTATGCTGTGTGACATGCCACAGGGCGCTAATGCGTGCTTGCTGTAATGGGACTATGTTGTGTGACATGCCACAGGGCGCTAATGCATGCTAGCTGTAATGGGACTATATTGTGTGACATGCCACAGGGAGCTAATGCGTGCTAGCTGTAATGGGACTATAATGGGACTATACTGTGTGACATGCCACAGGGCGCTAATGCGTGCTAGCTGTAATGGGACTATAATGGGACTATACTGTGTGATATGTTATAGGAATGTGAAGAGGAAATGAGGAAATAGTCTGCAGATGGGCAGACAGGGGAGTGGACTGAGACAGAGAAACAGAAAGAAAGTGAGGGGAGAGAAAGAGATTCAGATAGACAGAATGAGAAGAGAGTCACATTGACAGGCAGAGACACACACACACACACACACACACAGATAGAGAAGGGGGGGAGAGAGGAGATGAGAAGGGTTCAGAGGGTTTAGACTACAGCATCTGGATGCCCTGGAGACCAGCAGACAGACAGAGATTGATTTATGCTGACAGCCACACACACATCCTGGAAGACACACACACTTACTGACACACATTGGCACACAAGACAAAGAGTGTTCTCAGACACTCCACTATAGCATGTGCAAACACGTTCTCACCTCACACACACACACACACACACACACACACACACACATGCTTTAGCCCTTAGCAGTCACACAAACACACTTAGAATGCATATGATATAGTGCAACTTAAATGCTTTATCCCTTAGCTGCAACCCATAGCCACACACACACACACACACACCTTTGCTGTAATACACACATGTTATTGAGCAATTCAAGCCCCTAGCTGTGACACAAACACACACACCATGTTACTGAGCAACTTAAACGCTTTACCCTATGGCAGTAACACACACACACACACACACATTAACACATGCTTTAGGCTTTGGCTGGGATCCTGCCAGTGCATATTTAATAGACACAGATACACTCTGTCTTGAATGGTGAGTTTTCAGCAGTATCCCTCTCCATCCATACACAAGCATGTCTGCAGCAGCTCAGCCCCACCCTGACAGCTCCACCCACACTGTCGGCCCCACCCACACAGACAGCTCCACCCACGGTGTCGGCCCCACTCAGGCAGCTCCGCCTACCCTGACAACTCCGCCCACCCAAACATCCACCCATCCTTGCAGCTTCATCTTCCATGGGAGTCCAGCCCCACCTCAGTGGCACAGTTGGTTAGGGCATCCAGACCATAAAGACCCAGGAAACCTCATCACATCCAGTCATATATCTCCACCCTCACAACCTCAAGGCGACGAAAACACAGAAATGGACTAAAACATGTCTGACAGATGATGGAACCAAAATATGATAGATCTGACAGGTGATGGATCTGACCTATGATGTAACTGACATGTGATGGATTATGGAATTGATGGATGATAGATTACTTGGATCTGAGGTCTGGGAATTCTAGAAAAGTATGGAATTGTATGACTGTGAGCAAAACAACCATGGACTTTCAAGACCTGTTGTTTTGGTGAAAGTTGCATTAAAAATATCAAGTTCAATTTCCCAGCAAAATACAAACTTAGTATTTTTAGTTTGATAGACTTCTTTTTTTATCTTTTTTCCTAATTGAATGCCTTTGATTTTCCTTTGTTTCTGGACAAAATACAGATTTGTTTTAAAGTCAGAGGTCTTGAATAATTATAAAGAATTGGTGGTATGGACTGAAGTTTGAAGAAATTGTGGAACTTTTATTTAGTAAAAAAGGGCAAGCTTCCTGTTTATGTGTATGACTGATGTGATGACTTATGAGTCTGACTGATGTGTTGTTCAGTTCAGTTCTGATCCTGGCAGTGTGTGTGTGTGTATTCCTGCTGAGTTCTCCATCCACACGTAGAGGATGCTGATCTGAATGTTAATCAGGATTGGTCATGACCCCGATGTCACAACATTATTCCAGAACACGACTGACAGCTAAGACTTTTATGCAAGACACAGTTTATACATCAGGGATGTCACACACACAGTTACTACAGTATGTGATGAACCAGACCACACACACACACACACACATACACATAGACACAGACACTCAATCACACACACTCTGAATTGTAGAAGATTTCTCTAAGATCCAAACACACAGTATTTCAGACAATGGCCTATACTGCACAACTGAAGCTGTCCAGCAATTAGCTCACCGAAGTTGAGAGTGTCTCCACTTCCTCTGTGTGTGTGTGTGTGTGTGTGTGTGTGTGTGTGTGTGGACTCCTGCTGAACTCCTAACTTCTATTTCACACTCCACGTCCTCTGAACTCAGCTTGTGTGTCACACACGCACTCACACACACACACACAGACCTCACCATACTTCCTGTCAGCTGACACCAGAGGATGGAGAGATGGTGTTATATTTCCAACACACCAACAGTGTAGACCCCCCCCAGCTATTTCTCTTTGACTCTCTTTTGCTCTTGATTTATTTCTCTCTTTCTGAATTCATGGGAGTTCAAGCCAAATATGAGCATGTTTGTTATGATATCTAGGAAGAGAGATAAATGGAAATATATTTTTG
>PYXC01000772.1:212500-220000 GCA_015244755.2 Tenualosa ilisha
ACACACACACACGCACGCTGACCAGGTCCGCCTTTAACCACTACAGCACCTCTTACACACAGTCACATGGTAACACACACACGCACACACACACACACACACACACACACACACACGCGCGGACCAGGACCACCCTCTACCACTACAGCACCACACAGTCACACGGTAACACACACACACACACACACACACACACACACACACACACACACACGCTGACCAGGGCCACCCTCAACCACTACAGCACCTATTACACATAGTCACATGGTAACACACAACACACTCACACTCTTTTATCCAACTACTCTTACACACATACACACACAGTCACATGGTAACAGGTACAACCTACACACTCCTCTTTCCCCTCTTAGGTAAGGCAGTCCCATGGTTTCGCTTAGGTCATCATTATGGGACTGGCTACTCATCCAACCTGCGTCCAGCTATTTACTACACTCACCACCTGGACACGGAGGACAACCCTCAGCTCGGGTTTGACTACACATTCTGTGTGTGTGTGCATGCCTGTGTGTGTGTGTGTTTTTGTGAAAGCATCTGTTTTATTGCCTCATCTTTTCCTTCATGAATGTTTGCTTTTGTTGTTGTTGTTGTGTGTGTGTGTGTGTGTGTGTGTGTGTGTGTGTGTGTGTGTGTGTGTGTGTGCAAGCGTGCGCATGCATGCTATTTGCTGTGTGGGCTTTGTGTGTGTGTTTTGCGTGTGTGTGTGTTCTTTCCCCTCAGACTGGCATTGCTGGAGCCCCAGTCTCAGACGCGGCGAGACTTCCAGCCCCTCCGGAGGCCCTTCACAGAGCAGCACCTCCTCAGGCCCGCCGGGCAGGAGAGAGAGAGCGGATACCTGCAACACCGCTCCCTACCCCCCAAAGTAAGGACCAGGGAGAAGAGTGTGTGTGTGTGTGTGTGTGTGTGTGTGTGTGTGTGCTTTCTACCCCCCACAGTAGGACGAGGGGGGAGAGGAGAGGAGAACAGATAAGGAGGGTAGAGAGAGTAGAGAGGAGAGGAGGAGAGAGAGTAGAGGGTAGAGAGAGTAGAGAAAAGAGGAGGGGAGAGAGTAGAGGGTAGAGAGAGTAGAGAGGAGCGGAGGGGAGAGAGTAGAGGGTAGAGAGAGTAGAGAGGAGAGGAGGGGAGAGAGTAGAGGGTAGAGAGAGTAGAGAGGAGAGGAGGGGAGAGAGTAGAGGGTAGAGAGAGTAGAGAGGAGAAGAGGAGAATTTGAATTTGAATTTTAAAAAGGCATTTATTACAGTTCACAGAACACACAGAATTACAAAAGCCTCTTCACAGGATATGGCTAAACATGATTCTTAAATATGGGGTTTATCGTCCCCCAAAAAAGGTGCAAAACGCAAACTGCCAGCAGTAATTACACACAATACATCGTCAAAACACCACCTTTGCTCAAACGCTTCAAGATTTTCCATCGTTTTAAAGAAATGAAAATCAATTAAAATTCTTGATCTTACAAGCATTGAAAAAACCATTACAAGATTCGTATCAAGGTTTTGCTCAATTTTGTTCCGACGGCTGACATAAATTGCCATCTTGGCTTGTCCAATCAGAAAGTTTATTAACTGACACTTAAAACGATGCTTCTGTACATATCTAAAACCCAAAATAAAAGTCTCCACTGAAAACATTTCATTCAAATTCTGAAATAGCATCTGTAAAATAACAAATAAAGGCTTTAGCCTCAAACAGTCCATAAAAACGTGAAATACAGTTTCTTTGGTGCCACAAAACAGACACCCTTGATCCACATTACAGTTCAAGACAGAAACAAAGGCATTGACTGCAATTGCCCCATGCAAAATTCTCCATTGTAAATCACCCACTTTTTTAGTCAATGGTGACTTGTAAAGTGCGCGCCACTGTGGCCTCACACTTTCTTTCAGAGTTAACACCCTGCGCCAAGGTGTGTCTACTCTCTTGTCTAGTGTCTTTTTGTTGAAAGATTTAACACAGAGAATGTACAGGGATTTACCAGACGCTGGTTCCAACCCGAGAAAGTGCAGCTTATCACATTTGAAATTAAAATCGGTGCATCCTGCTAAATTAGGAGATAAAACTAAATTGGGAAAAGGGTCATTGCAATCTGGACTGCATGTGCCCTGTAGGTACTCATTTAGCTTCTTGAGGACATCGGCTAGAATAGTTCGCCACTTGTCAAGGAGATGGCCAACAACACGAACTGACCTAAGTCCAAGATGATCAGTAACCGCCACACTGTTCTCAAGATCTGGTCCAGCCAGCCTGAGTAAACTTTCCAGAGTTGTTGTTCCAGAATTAGTAAAAGTATTTGAAAAAACATAAAAAGACTTTTCACCACTCAAGTCCAACATTGAACCAGTGAGTGAGAGAGTAGAGGGTAGAGAGAGTAGAGAAGAGAGGAGAAGAGGAGAGAGAGTAGAGGGTAGAGAGAGTAGAGAGGAGAGGAGAAGAGGAGAGAGAGTAGAGGGTAGAGAGAGTAGAGAAGAGAGGAGAAGAGGAGAGAGAGTAGAGGGTAGAGAGAGTAGAGAGGAGAGGAGAAGAGGAGAGAGAGTAGAGGGTAGAGAGAGTAGAGAAGAGAGGAGAAGAGGAGAGAGAGTAGAGGGTAGAGAGAGTAGAGAGGAGAGGAGGGGAGAGAGTAGAGGGTAGAGAGAGTAGAGAGGAGAGGAGGGGAGAGAGTAGAGGGTAGAGAGAGTAGAGAGGAGAGGAGGGGAGAGAGTAGAGGGTAGAGAGAGTAGAGAGGAGAAGAGGAGAGAGAGTAGAGGGTAGAGAGAGTAGAGAAGAGAGGAGGGGAGAGAGTAGAGGGTAGAGAGAGTAGAGAGGAGAGGAGGGGAGAGAGTAGAGGGTAGAGAGAGTAGAGAGGAGAGGAGGGGAGAGAGTAGAGGGTAGAGAGAGTAGAGAGGAGAGGAGGGGAGAGAGTAGAGGGTAGAGAGAGTAGAGAGGAGAGGAGGGGAGAGAGTAGAGCTTGAGGAGGAAGTAAACCAGAGAAAAAAAGAAAAGTGAACTCAGTTGAGTCATCTGGGCCACAGATGGCTTTATTAGCTCATGTCCTCATTATGTCTCTCTCTCTCTCTCTCTCTCTCTGTCTCTCTTTCTCTCTTTCTTCTTCTCTCTCTCTCTCTCTTGTTCTCTCTATTTCTTTTTTCTTCTTTCTCCCTCTCTCTCTCTTTCTCTCTCTCTCTCTTTCTCTGTCTCTCTCTTTCTCTCTCTTTCTCTCTCTCTCTCTCTCTCTTTCTCTTTCTCTCTCTCTCTTTCTCTGTCTCTCTCTCTCTCTCTCTCTCTCTCTCTCTCTTTCTCTGTCTCTGTCTCTCTCTCTTTCTCTGAGCGCATGTGCGGAGTGAGTGGGCGGAGCTGAAGGCTGCTGAGTGAGTGGGCACTTGGCCGCTATGTCAAGAACCATTGTACTCTTTATTCTATCTTTCTATCTTTGTTTGTATTTTTTTGTGTGTGTGTGTGTTTATTTCATATGTGATTTAGGGTGCACTTGGTTGCAACGAGTTTTGTCGAGGTTGTTGGTTTGCCTGGGCGTCTGTTTCCACCTGTGGAAACATGGCTAGCCCAGGTATGGGTGATTTTAGTTTTCTTACACGTGAGCACGCAATAAAGGTGCCCACAAGAATCAGCGTGGAGAAATGCCATGGCTCGTGACTTAGTTATAGACGGAATTGTAATTGACAATGAGTTTATCAATGTTCTACCCTTGTCCTCCCCTGCTAAAAAAGTAATCCTGTCCAATGTGCCCCCCTTTATCTCTGATGAGGTGTTGGCTGAAAGTTTATCCAGATATGGCAAGTTGGTGTCTCAGATCAGAAAAATTACAATTGCTACAACTTCACCGTTACTGAAACATGTTGTGTCTTTTCGTCATTCTGTGTATATGGTTCTTAAAGAACCTGAAATTGACATGACCTTAAATGTAAAAGTTGGTGGCTTCCATTATGTAATTTTTGTTACCTCGAAGTCCATGAAATGTTTCAACTGTGGACAGATCGGGCATTTGTTGCGAGCATGTCCAGAAAAAAACAGCCTGGTCAAAGAGACAAATGAAGGCGCTGAAAGTAGCGTAGATGCTCCCACTTTAGACAGAGAGGAAAAAGAAAAATGTGACGTTCAAGCTCCACGGGGAGCTTGTGATGAACGTATTGTTGATGAAGGTGGTGTTGAGCAAGGCCCTTCGGAGAGCACAGAGGGCAATAAACTGATTGATTGATTTATGAATTGAATTGAATTGATTTACAGAATCATGACAGTTCGCGAAATGCACAGAGTGGCAATGAATTGCAGCAAACTGTTGATTCTGAAAATGCGCAGAGCAGCACTGATATACAACACACAGAGTAGCGTTGACTCTATGCCTAACATGACTCCAGAATATTCTGATGGTATAATTGATGATGAAAATTCTGAGATGGAAGCCTGGTAAAAGGAGAAGGAACTCGCCAGTTCTAACAAAACTGCTAAAAAGACTGAACGCACTGGTACAGATGAAATTGATACTGTTGAAAATGAAAGTGATTATTCCTCTGATTGTAGTGTAACCTACAGTATTCCTCGAAGTGGCTATTCACACCAGACATACACGGTAGATGACATTAAGTCATTCCTTCAAAAAACAAAACACAAACACAAAGTTCGCATTGAGGTGTTCTTTCCCGACATTGACCAGTTTATTTCAAAGACTAAGTTATACAAAAAGAAGGCCTCTTCTCTGATACAGAATGGTATCGTCTCAGTAAAATTTTGACGAAGTTAAATCTTGACAATGCAGATGTTTAAGACATTTTTCATTATGATGCACATGTATATCTTTCTTTTTCTTTTTTCCTTTTTAATGCCTGATATTCATGTTGCATCCTTAAATATGAATGGAGCTAGACAGGGTTTGAAAAGAGCAGAATTGTTTAAAGTAATGATACGGAAAAATATTGATGTTATTTTCTTACAAGAAACACATAGTGATGTTATAAATGCTGTTGACTGGGCAAAGGAGTTTAAGGGACAGGTTTTCTTGAGTCATAATACAACAAACAGTGGTGGGGTTGCTATATTATTCTCACCCAGCTTCACTCCGTTTTCTTATGAAGTAGAGGATATTTTAAAAGGAAGACTTCTTAAAGTAAAGGCCCAGTTTGAAAATAATTGGTATGTGTTTATATGTATTTATGCACCAACAATGGCCATTGATAAAATGGTGTTTTTGAATACGTTAGGCAACGCCTTAAAAGACTGTGATTCTAATGAGTTTCTACTGATTGGGGGTGATTTTAATTGCACTGAGAATGCTTTAGACAGGAATCATCTAGAACCTCATATGCCTTCAAGAAGGCGACTCACTGAGTTAATATCTACGTATGACTTATGTGATATTTGGAGAAATGTTTATAAAGATCAAAAGCAATATAGATGGGTCCATTCTTATGATAATTCCCTGTCTATGGCTAGACTTGATAGATTCTATACTTTTAAGTTTTATCTAAGTGTCTATAAGAGTTGTTCAATTATCCCAGTAGGGTTTTCTGATCATTCTATGGTTTTGTGTACTCTTTCGTTAAGTTCAGTTAAGCCCAAAAGTGCCTTTTGGCATTTTAACACTGCCCTACTGGAGGACAACCATTTTAAGGAAGTCTTGACCTATTTTTGGTTGAATTTTAGACTGGAAAAAGGACATTTTTGTTCTTTACAGCAGTGGTGGGATATTGGGAAAATTAAAATTAAACAACTGTGTCAACAGTACACTTTCAGTGTCACTAGATGTCAAAATGTATCGCAAAATTTTTTAGAGAAGGAAATTCAGAAACTTCAGAATTTGGCAGATACCACAAAAAATCAACAATATTTTGAGCAGATGACGATAAAGAAAATTTAATTAAAAGATCTCCTGGAAAGAAAGACACAGGGCGCTTTGATGCGGTCCCGCTTCCGAAATGTTTCTGATATGGACATTCCATCAAAATTTTTCTTTGGGCTGGAACGAAAAAATGGACAAAGACGGTACATAAATGCTCTAAAATCAGAGTCAGGGTCTTTATGTACTGAGCCTAGTGAAATTAAAAAACTTGCCACTGATTTTTATTCAAAGCTTTTTCAAAGTAAATGTGAAGGAAGCACTGAATTGGACAATGTGTTTTTTAATGGGTTGCCAAAACTTAGGAAAGATGCGGCTGATAAGCTTGATAAAGCGTTGACACTGGAAGAGCTGCATGCAGCTGTGATGGGAATGCAAAATGGGCGTGCGCCTGGAATTGACAGCTTGCCAGCTGAGTTCTACAAGTCGTTTTGGTCAGTCATAGGGCAGGACCTTCTGGAAATGTGGAATGCCAGTGTGGCGCAGGGAAAGCTCCCTCAGAGTTGCCGCAGAGCAGTCCTGACCCTGGTGCCCAAGAAGGGTGACCTGACAGACCTAAAGCAGTGGCGTCCCTTGTGCCTACTGTGTATAGATAGCCGTATCTTTTCTAAAACTCTTGCTGCAAGATTGAGTAAAGTTCTTGATGAAATTATTCATGCCGATCAAACGTACTGTGTCCCAGGTAGATCAATTTATGATAAGATTTTTCTAATCCGTGATACTTTAGAGGTTTGTAGTAAACTTGGATATAAGTTAGGTCTTCTCCTGTTGGATCAAGAGAAGGCTTTTGATCATGTGGAGCATCATTATTTATGGAAAGTTTTAGAGGCTTTTGGTTTTAATTCTGGTTTTACTAAAATGTTAAAAGTTTTATACTGTGACATTGAAAGTCTACTTAAGATTAATGGCGGCTTGTGTGCTCCCTTTAAGGTTAATAAAGGTATACGACAGTTTATCCAGCGTTTTCTTAATGGACCTGAGAATTTAACTTGGAGAGGGGTGGCCAGTGAAATCCTGCACACTCTTGGAGATTTTGGACTGGACAAAACTTTGTTTTTAATGGATCCCACCACACCAGATACAAAAGGACTTCCTGTTTTTTATCGAGGACTGTTTAAAGTTTGGAGCTTGTTCAAGGTTCAAAGACTATCCATTGCTTCATCTTTACACTGGCTTCTGTGTGAGCCTCTTATTAATGGGGCAAGGCTTGACATAGCAAATGGTTCTACTGCTCTGAATGAAAGATTTTGTTGAGCAAAAGTAACGTCACTATGTCATTTAATGAATGTATGTGGTGTTGATTTTAAAAATGTTGAGGGCCTGATGGCTCAAACAGGGTTAAAGTCTGAACGTAGTATCAGGCAGATTCTAGAAAGTCTAAAGTCTGCTTTAAAGCCAAGAGAAAGAAGTCTGTTGAATGATTATTGGAATGGGTGTTTATTCCCAAGAATAGATGAAGGTGAAAGTGCTTTTTTATTGTCCTCAGAGCAAATTGTTATGAGTGTGATTGCAACTGGTGGTAAAGCAATGTACAACATTTGTGTGAAAATACTGAACAAAAAATGGTTCATTACAAGAACAGATACGCCTTGGCGAAATGTTTTAATGTCAGATGATGATTTTAAACCAGAATGGAGAGCATTATACAAGCTGCC
>PYXC01000772.1:230000-247500 GCA_015244755.2 Tenualosa ilisha
TGTGCCTTTAAAGACACTGTCGGCCAGAATACAGCACACAGGAACCAACTGAGCTAAAACACCTTTGTCAGGTGTACACACACACACACACAGGCAGAACTGTAGTCACAATAAACAGTCCAAAACACTGTAAGTAAACAGATCTATTGAGGATGATTCATGTGACCAACTTTATACAAGTTGGCTTATTTTCTGTGACTGATTGCATTGTTTCTTTCATTCATTCATTCATTCATTCATTCATTCATTCATCCTTTCTTTCTTTCCTTCCTTCTTTCTTTCTTTCTTTCTTTCTTTCTTTCTTTCTTTCTTTCTTTCTTTTTTTCCTGATAAATGTTGCAGAATTTTTACTGCAGTATATCCTATCCTGAAATTGTGCTTTCCTTCTGAGCGTAAACACATCAAGAGTGACTGGGAAGCCTTCTGTGTTGTAGTTTGTGAATATATGTTTGGTCATCTAAATGATTCACAGCACATGTGGAAAGGTTTGCTGTGTGCATGGAGGATCATGTGGGTCATCTCCATGGGGCTGGAGCTCTTTGTTCCAGTGAGGTCATTGCAGTTCCACCTAACACCCAGAAGGGGGCACTTAAGTGCAGCCTAAACACTGACAGAACTGACAGAATTTCTTGAGTGACAGTTGATGAGACAACTGTGCGTGCGTGTTCGTGTGTGTGTGTGTGTGTGTGAATGCATGTTGTGTCTACTCCTCTTTGTCTGCTCATGGTGCAGTCACCCTTTGTCTAAGGACTAATGGCAGTGGCAACTATGAGTGCGTGTGTGTGTGACGTGTGTGTGTCTGCGGTTTCAAATTTCTGAGTCTGCGAGTGTGTGGGTACTCTTTTGTATAACTGTGTGTTTGTTTAGATATGAGTGTGAGAGTTATGTAAACTCATCTGAACTCCTCTGGTCTCTCACACACACACACACACACACACACACACACACACACACACACACAAATTGAGCCATAGCCTATGCAGGATCCCATTCTGCTCTGTGCTTTGTCAAAGGCTTTATAATAACGAACACATGCCTCCCTACTGAAACCTAACTCCGACTGGACCATATATGTCTACACACACACACACACACACACACACACACACACACAAATGAGCGCACACACACAGACACTTTTTTTCCAGTCTCTGCCAGCGCTGCATTAAATTTAACCCAGTTGGAAAATCTCTTCAGGAAAAGAGAAAGTCTTGCATTCAAGGCATGGCCATGTGTGTGTGTGTGTGTGTGTGTGTGTGTGTGTGTGTGTGTGTGTGTGTGTGTGTGTTGTTTTATTTTCATTACTAATCACACAGGATGGGTTGCATGTTTGAATTGCAAATCACTGCCATCATTATTTCCTGTAAAAGAAACCACCACATCCAGCCCAATTCATACACTCCTTCACAATTTATTAACGCATTAGAACACACACACACACACACACACACCTGTATGCCCTGCCAAGTGTATAATGGCCTGGAACGTGTGAGTCGACCTAACACATCCCAGAGTCTGTATGGCATGCCTTGTTGGAGCATGTTTTATTGCCTGAGTGTGTGTTTGAGAGTGTGAGCGTGTGTGTATTTGCGAGTGTGAGCGCGTGTGTGTTAAATGAGTGTGTGTAGGAGGTCCTCCATTAAATGTCCAGATGAGAGGAGGACGGCAGCCAAGAGCACATGATGTCATCAACGTGCGTCACGCAGACACATCCAGACATCAAGCTCACTGCATCTGTCTACCCCCTCTCCCTCACTTTGCACACATTCTCTCTCTCTCTCTCTCTCTGTCTTTTCCCTCCCTACTGCTCCCTCTCTCTCTCTCTCTCTCTGTCTTTTCCCTCCCTACTGCTCCCTCTCTCTCTCTCTCTCTCTGTCTTTTCCCTCCCTACTGCTCCCTCTCTCTCTCTCTCTCTCTGTCTTTTCCCTCCCTACTGCTCCCTCTCTCTCTCTCTCTCTCTCTGTCTTTTCCCTCCCTTCTGCTCCCTCTCTCCTCTCTCTCCTCTGTCTTTCCCTCCCTACTGCTCCCTCTCTCTCTCTCTCTCTGTCTTTTCCCTCCCTCCTCCTCCCTCTCTCTCTCTCTCTCTCTCTGTCTTTTCCCTCCCTACTGCTCCCTCTCTCTCTCTCTCTCTGTCTGTCTTTTCCCTCCCTACTGCTCCCTCTCTCTCTCTCTCTCTGTCTGTCTTTTCCCTCCCTACTGCTCCCTCTCTCTCTCTCTCTCTCTGTCTTTTCCCTCCCTACTGCTCCCTCTCTCTCTCTCTCTCTGTCTGTCTTTTCCCTCCCTACTGCTCCCTCTCTCTCTCTCTCTCTCTCTGTCTTTTCCCTCCCTACTGCTCCCTCTCTCTCTCTCTCTCTCTGTCTTTTCCCTCCCTACTGCTCCCTCTCTCTCTCTCTCTCTCTGTCTTTTCCCTCCCTACTGCTCCCTCTCTCTCTCTCTCTCTCTCTGTCTTTTCCCTCCCTACTGCTCCCTCTCTCTCTCTCTCTCTCTGTCTTTTCCCTCCCTACTGCTCCCTCTCTCTCTCTCTCTCTCTGTCTTTTCCCTCCCTACTGCTCCCTCTCTCTCTCTCTCTCTCTGTCTTTTCCCTCCCTACTGCTCCCTCTCTCTCTCTCTCTCTCTCTCTGTCTTTTCCCTCCCTACTGCTCCCTCTCTCTCTCTCTCTCTGACCTCACTCTGTCTGTTTCCTTTCGAGTACTGTACGCTGTCACGTTCCCTCTCACTTTCTCTCTCTTTTTCAATGTCATGTCTCCAAACACTGTTTTATTCTCTCTCTCTCCTCTCTCTTTCCCTTTCATTCTCTCTCTCTCTGTTCTTCCATCCACCTTTCTCTGTCTTTCCTCTCCTCACCTCCCTCGTTCTGCCTGTGTTTGTGTAGCTGGGTAAATGTTGACTCAGTAACTGATGGGTTACTCTTTCTCTCTCTCTCTCTTTCTCTCTCTGTCACTCCCTCTCTCTCTCTTTTCCCTCTATCTCTCATCCCATCTCTTCTGATCTGAGATTATTTTGGCACTGCCTCCCACCAACCTTACACACACACACACACACACACACACACACACACACACACACAGGGAATCTCTGATCCCATCTCACCTGACCTGAGACCCATGGGCCCTGCTTCTGCCCTGACCCTCGTCCAGACCACCTACACACAGACACGCACACACACACACACACACACACACACATACACACACCTTCCCTGACCCTCCTCCACACCACTTACACACAGACTCTAGGTCAGTAAGCAAGACACTAGCATGCTTGTGAGCCAAGCTGGAGTTATCGGGGAGAGAGGCTTATATACATATACATAGACATACTGCTGCCTTTATGAAGTCAGCTTGGCCACCTTAAATATGGGCTATACAAGGCCCTATTAAATCTATGAATTGAGTGGGCATTGCACAATAACACCTGTATGTCATCACAAAAGCAATGTGAAAGACTAACTACACACATTTGTAAAGGTTTTAAATGCTGAACTGTTAGCATTGTTAGCTTGTGACTCATATGGAGCTACTGGAGGCTAGGCTAATATAGGGGGCACTTAACTGGAGCCCAAATACTGACAAGACTACTAGAACCTCTTGAATGACAGTTGATTAGACATTTATGAGTGTGTGTATGTGAATGTGTGTCTTGTCAACTCATCCTTGTTTGCTCATGGGGCAGTCATCCTTTGTACACCCATGAGTGTGTATGTGTGTGTGTGTGTGTGTGTGTATATATAACTGTGTGTTTGTTTAGATATGAGTGTGAAATACTTACTAGACAAGTTCTGGAAAGGTTTTAAACACTAAATAGTTAGCATTGCTAGCCTTCAGCTGCTAGGCAGCTAAATGAGGCTAGGCTAATATACTGTAACTCTGACACATGCAGCTCCATTTAGGATACTGAGCAGTGTGTAACACACACACACACACACATACATACACACACACAAAGGAAGACACTGAGAAATGCATAGCAGCAGTGACTGTTGAGTGCTGTTGTCTGGTGTAAGAGTGGTGATTGTCTGAACCCCTACACACACACACACACACACACACACACATGCAGCAGGAGACAGAGATACAGAGGGTCTGCACTGGTACCCCATCAGTCTGAGTGGGCAGGAAGAAAGCCCATGGTGAAGAGAATCAGAGTCATGTCTGCTGGCCTGTGCACACACACACACACACACACATACACACATACACTAGCGTAAGAATACGAGATCCAACCTGCTGGCCTAACACATACACACACAAGACCCGGCCCACTGCCATTAGGATATGAGACGAGAGCCGGCCTGCTGGCAGGACACAACACATACACACACACACACACACACACACACACATACACACACACACCAAACATACACACACACACATACAAACATGAGACCTGGCCTACTGGCATACGAATATGAGAGCCAGCCTGCTGGCCTAAGGACACACACACACACACTCTCTCACACACACACACACACACACACACACAGAAAAGAGAGAATCAGTCTTAGTGGCCAAGTGTATTTACACACTCAAGGAATTTGGTCTCTGCATTTGTCCCAATGGTGAATTGGTGAAACACACAGTGAGGTGAAGCACACACTAACACACACTAAGCCAGAGCAGTGAGTGATGAGTGTGGTGTATGGAGATGAGTGTGGCGTATGGAGTCTCTCTGTGTGTGTGTGTGTGTGTGTGTGTGTGTGTATGATGGACAGAAAGACAGCAGGGGGGCACAATTGAGTCAGAGGGTCTTGGGAGGTGTCCAGACAGACAGAGGAACAGAGGGGCGGAGGGACAGAATTGTCTCTCTCTCTCTCACACACACACACACACACACACACGCTCAAAAGAGAGGTCACTGGCACCCATAAATGTTTCACCAGCTGGATGAATATTTTACACTTTCTTTGAGGCCGAAGACACCAAGATCACATTACCTCCCACCCTACAACTCACACACACACATTGTCATGCGTCATGTATACGTTTGTGCACACACACACACACACACACACAGACACAGTGGCCCTCTTGAACCCTCTAACACCCATATGCACAAGCCCACACACATGCACATACTGTGCACACACACACACACACACTCAAACCCTCACACACCCATGTGCACACACACACACACACACACTCACAGTAAGAGGCGTAGTGGTCCCCTCACACACATTAAGAGAAAGAGACAGCATAAGGGATGAGGGGAGTGATGAGAAGGGAGAGGAGAGGAGGAGAGGAGAGGAGAGGAGGAGAGGCAAAACGATTGAAAAGGGATAATGAAAGCATAGCAGTGGAATGAGAGAGAGAGGGAGAGAGAGGGAGGTGGCAGTTCAGGGAGGGAGGGAGAGATGGAAAGAGTGACTGGAATAAGAAGGAGAGGAGCGAGAGAAGAGATGGAATGAGAGCAGTAACGTTGAAGGATGGAAAATTAGAAATGGAGGTCAAACAGAACTCCTGCTGTCCTCTATACTTCACTCCTCTCTCTTCCTCTCCTCCCCGCACTCCTCCTCCTCTGTGCTCTCTCTGCCCACCCTCCTTCACTACTCTCTCCTTTCTTTCACCTTGTCGTTCTGGCCTTACCGCTCCCTCTTGCCCTCTCTCCTCTTTTCCTCATTCTCTCTCTCTTTCCTCATTCTCTCTCCTCTTTTCCTCATTCTCTCTCTCTTTCCTCACTCTGTCTTCCTCATCTCTCTTCCTCTCTCATTTCCTTTCCACTCTGCTGCCCTTACCTGTTTCTCCTCCTCCTCTGACTTTCCTCTCTCTCTCCTTCCCTCTCTCTTTTTTTCTCTCTCTTTCTTTTTCTTACTGTCTCTCTCTTTCCCCTTCCTCACTGTCTTTGTCCCCTCCACTTTCTCTCTTTCCTCCCTACTCTCTCCTCTTCTCTTTCTCTCACTGTCTCTCTGTCCCTCCTCTCTCTCCATTGTGTTTGTGCTCCCAGTTTCCTACTGATCTGCTCGCTAACATCTCTCTCGTCCCAACTAGTGCACACAATCTGCTCATTTAGCTACACAGGGGCTGGCAGGCGAGAGTGTGTATGGTGTGCCTATGTGTGTGTGTGTGTGCTGCGCTGGGGGAGTTTCAGTGTGCGTGAGAGGGAGGGAGGGTGTGTGTGTGTGTGTGTGTGTGTGTGTGTGTGTGTGTGTGTGTGTGTGTCTGGCTGATGTTGGTGCGTGTAAAATGGACATTGTGATTTTCTAGGTCAGTGTGGCTGCAGCCGGAGCCGTGTGACAGAGGGTGTGTGCATGTGACAGTGTGTGTGAGTGTGTGTGTGTGTGTGTGACTGTATGGATGAATGTGTGTATTCATGTGTGTGTGAATGTATGTCTGTGTGTGTGTGTGTGTAGCTGTGTGTGTGTTAGCTCACTCCAGTGATCATGTATCAGTGACTGACAGACACCTGGTCAGATCTGTGTTTATTCTTTAATGAGACAAGATTCAGTTTCACCACCACAACAGCAATGTCTGGGTTGCTTTACACCCTCTGTATACCTATTAACGTGCACACACACACACACACACACACACCCACGTATGCACGCATACACACACGCACACACACACACAAATGCACACAGAGACAAATATGTACATACAGATGAGTGCACGCACACACACACACACACACACACTTACACACACAGCACACATATGTACATACAGATGAGTGCACGCACACACTCACACACACACACTTACACACACAGCACACATGCACATACAGATGAGTTCAGACACACACACGCACATTCACACACACACACACACACACACACACAAATTAACACAGAGACACACATGCACATACAGATGAGTGCATACATACACACACACACACACACACACACAATCCCCGTGTCCTGTAAAAGACCCATCTGTGCAGCATCCAGCCCTTGACTGGTTGAAACATGGGATGAAGCTAAAAGAGCGATTCAGCCCTGGTGTGGCCGCAGCAGAGCTATCCCATCATGCATTGCTCTGCTCCACTGTCTGGCTGTCAATGCGTGCATCAAGGTCGTCAGGCGACAGTCAATTGGCCGACAGTAAGTAAGTGAGCCGAGTGTGTTTGCTCATCGAGGGGACAGTTAGCGTGCTGAGGGGGGAGGGCGGAGCCTAACCTCAGGTTCCTCTCCTTAGCACCTGTGGACGCTCCTCCTCCTCCTCATATTCATAATCAAACCCCCGCCGTCATACTCAAATCCCACCCTCTCATAGCCAAACCCCTCCCCGTCATAGATAATCTCCTCCCTCTCATACTCTAGCTCCTCCTCCTCATACTCCAATTCCCCCTCTCCAAACTCCACCCCCACTTCCCCATCTCTGCCGTCCCCGCCCCCTCTGTCCGTGGTTGGATGTCCATTAGGCATGCAGCTGCCATTGGTCCCTCTGCTGCCAGGGGCGGAGCCTGCATTCTTGAGTATCCCGTGAATGGCCGGCTCCTCAGCTGCGGCTGCAGCAGCTGCAGCGGCGGCCGCCTCCTCCTCCTCCTCGCGCTCCCTCTGGCGCCGCCTCCTCCTCTCGATGCGCCGCTCGCGTGCCTCCAGCTCCTCCGCCGCCCCTTCGCCCACGAGGCACACCTCCTCGCCCACCTTGGGCGGTCCCTCCGTGGGGTTGTGGTCGTAGGAGAACAGACGCAGGTTGGGTAGGTGTGTCAGACTAGGGAACTCGCAGATCTTGTTCCGGTCCAGGTCCAGGATCTCCAGGCCCTCCATGCGCAGTAGAACCCGTGGGAACTCCTGTGGAGCACACAGAACCGACAGACAGTTGGACCACACAGAACCGACAGACAGTTGGACCACACAGAACCGACACGGACAGTTGATACCTACTGCTGCTTTAGGGATAGATCACATGACCTTACCTTTAATCACACGCATGGTAACACTCACAGTAACACACTGCAAAGTAGCCATTACCTAACAGTTAGCCTAGTAATGTGCTAACAGCATGCATGTAGCTTAGTATTAGTAAATAGTTACTGTTAGTTCAACTAAGTTACATTACTAAATAGCAGCGTTTCTTACTTAAAGCAGCACGTTGGAGATGCAGCTTAGGGACAGATCTCTTAACATGTGTGACAGGTCTCTCAATATGGAAAGAAGCGTTCAGGCATGAGAGATCTCCAGGAAGGGGATTTTCAGGATATTTTCAAAATATTTTTAGATATTTCAAAGTATTTGCTTGCATGTACCATTTTTGGCAAGGATTTAATATCCTTCCTTTAAGTATAACTTACATGACCTTAGCTTTAATCATCATATCTCATACAACCTTAGAATTAATGGTGTTTCATATTAGTGATATTTCACATAACCTTCACTTTTATGATACACCCTTGCTTGAATGATAGCTCACAAAAGCCTGCTTTAATTGTATTTTTGCATCACCCAGGGCTATATCAACTTACACAGGGCAAAATTCAACCTAATCATTTGTCTTATGTATTACAAAACCTGGACATTATTGTAGCTTAGAAACCCTGAGTTACACCAAGCCAGTCAAACCCGAAAATTAATTCCAAGCCAGTCAAACCCGGAGATTAATTCCAAGCCAGTCAAACCCGAAGATTAATTCCAAGCCAGTCAAACCCGGAGATTAATTCCAAGCCAGTCAAACCCGGAGATTAATTCAGACATTCAATTTTGGCTTCCACAACATTTCCTCTCGGTCAGCTTCAATGAACACATTCATAGATATCATGGCTGTACTTTAACAGTCTGTGGCAGGCAGTGAAACTCCCTGAAGAGTGCTAATATAACTACACTATGGCTTACGTAAATATGTAGATAAATGAAAATGTGAAAGGATTATAGTAGGCACACAGTTCCAGTTCCTGCAGTGGAAAACACAAGACGCATCATAAAAGCCTTCAGTCATCCTGCTTGAGCACCTCTTTGCTTTTCTGTCTTTTCTGCCCCATGGTAAACAGCTCCGCACTCCCCATAGGGCACAGGGACTACTGCTCCATGGTAGGTAGGACTGTGACCGCTGTGAGGCATGATGGGATATAAGTACACTATGGAATGTAAATGTCTCTGCCACTCTCACTCTCACTGCACCTGGTTGATGTTGGCAGACATACGGTGGCCTGGATGGCTCACACTGAGCAGTGTGTGTCCCATGCTGCTGATTAAAAACCTATTCTGGCTCAGCGGCTCCTCTGAGGATAGCCTGAGAGGCCTGGGGCAGTTAGTGGGGCTGCCACTTGGGCTGGGCCTGAGGCTGATACTGGGGCTGGTACTGGGGTTGGCGCTGGGGATGGTACTGGGGATGCTACTGGGGCTGGTACTGGGGCTGGTACTGGGCTGGTACTGGGGCTGGTACTGGGCTGCCACTGGGGATGGTACTGGGGCTGACACACAGGTTGAGTCACATTCAGGAACAGTCAGACGCAAAAGCATAGTACTGGAGTGAGTGGTCCCAATGGTTGATGTTGTAGTTGACTAGTTTTTACCAGCCTCTTTTATCTAAAGCCAAGCAGATTCATATTGGTTGGTTTGACACTCCACTGACTCAGGAGTAGGAATATTCTATCAACACTGACTCAGGAGTAGGAATATTCTATCAACACTGACTCAGGAGTAGGAATATTCTATCAACACTGACTCAGGAGTAGGAATATTCTATCAACACTGACTCAGGAGTAGGAATATTCTAGTATTTTAACAGACTCTTTTATCCAAAGCTATGTACACTATGCAGATCTGTAAGCTATGCAGACTCGTAATGGCTGGTTTGAGAGGACTAGCTGATATGCATGGTGGCGTAGGCGACCACGATGCTTCGACCTCTATGTGCATAGTGACCAAAACACTGCCTATGGGTTCAAAATTACTCAGACACCAATATGACCATGGCCAGGGCACAGTAATGAGCTTAATGAATTAGAACCAGGTGTCACTTTGCAAGCAAACTTTTCCAGAACTTTCTGCTGCCATCCTGATAGCGTTCACTGAAATAGCTGTCCTGAGAGGACACAGGCCTCCTGGGCTTTTCCAAGCTCGCTAATGAGCAACTAAAAATGTCCGCACATGCCTGCCAAGCGAACCAATCAGGAACCTTCCAGAAAGACGTCCTGCCATAGAGCTGCACTGCAGTGTGTGTGTGTGTGTGTGGTGGTGGTGGAGGGGGCAGGGGAGCACACACCTGTAGGAGTTAGTATAGAGGTCTACAGGAACTTAACATGACCCCCTGACCTGACCTGAGTTCTAAAACCGGTCTATGGGACTTTCACTACTAAAGACACGCAGGAGTAACAGTAACACTTCATTAGAACCATCGGTCATAACAGCACAGTGCAGTAATACACCAAACATGGAGACGAGATCAGAGGCTCTAATTGTGGGATGACAGATAAGGTGGAGCACTGTCATAATAGTGAGATTGTCACGGCCGTGTTCTTCTCAGTCAGGCTCAGTCAGGACAGCTCTCAGGATTCTGTGTCCCACAACAGCACAGTGTCCCTCCTCTCTGTCATACTGCCTCCACACAGACGCTTTTGCCCGGACTGAACATGGACCTGGTGACTTTTACTTTACATTTCACAACTCATTCTCATCAGCATCTTCATCATCACCTTCATCATCATCATTATATCACATTGTTCTTCATCATTATTAATTATCATCATTATGACTGTCCTTATTCATCATCATCATCATACCCCTATTAATCATCATCTGCATGCCCTATACCCTCTGCGTCCTGTGTAGGTGTGTGTGTGTGTGTGTGTGTGTGTGAGAGAGACGTGAGCATTTGCCCATCGTCCTCACCACCATCCTCACCTTCCTCTCTCTGTCCCCTACCTGGGCACACACCAGGCAGAGCTGAAGGAGTAATAATGTCTGGACCTTTGGCTCCACGTGTGCCGACTGCTGCCAGTGCAGAGCCTAATGATTTTGCCCTACCTGGGGGTTTCATAATCATTTCTGCCCTACCTGGGGGTTTCATAATCATTTCTGCCCTACCTGGAAGGTTTCTGAATGATTTTTCGCCCTTTCCAGTGGCCTCATAATGACATTGCCCTACCTCGGGTTTCTTGTCTGCAGAGTCACCCCCTCTCCCCATACCCCAGAGCATGCTGGGAAAAGAAAGTGCAACTGCCAAAACCTCTGAATGATTAAGCAACTAATACCCTAGTGACATTAAAGCCACTGTGCTGATACGACATGTTATCAGTACTGAACATGTTATCAGTACTGAACATGTTATCAATACTGAACATGTTTTAAATACTGAATAAAAGTCTTTATTTCAGCCCAAGTGCTTATGCAATGCAACACATTGGCTGATATGTCAGCTAAGATGTGTAATGAGTTTCTTGATTACTCAGTGATCAGTGAGGTGTGAGACTGGCCAAACTCATTTGCTTTCTCTGTCCTCTTATCCCACAATCATCTGTGCTGAGTGTCTTTCCTGCCTCCCACTGGCTGACTCCTGTCACCAACTCCCCCTGAGTGGGCTGTGACCAACTTCACAGGAGGCCCATGCCGGGGCCGACTCTCCTTCCTAGAGGCCCTTTTAGACGCCCATGCCAGGACTGACTCTCATTCCTAGAGGCCCTTTTAGACGCCCATGCCAGGACTGACTCTCATTCCTAGAGGCCCTTCCTAGACGCCCATGCCAGGACGGACTCTCCTTTCAGAGACCCCACGACTGACCCCTCCTCACAATGGCATTGTCAAAATGGACCCTACCTATGCTGCCCCTATGATCGATCTCACTCCTTGACTTCAACATTATGTCTGCCTGCTACTACTCTGTCCTGCCGTAACTTTTGATACCCACATATGCCTACCATATAATTATGATGCTCAGCTAAAACCATGGACAAAATTTAGTCCATCATGGTAACTACTGATTGTACTTTTCCTGCATGAACCCTGGCAGTTGGGTTGTCCCCTGGAGCCGTGGGTCTGCCCAAGGTTTCCTCCTAGACTAACTACCACAAAGGACTTTTTCCTTGGCTCTGTTGCTCTTGGGTGCTCCTTGCTGTACAGCACCGTAAGACAATTCAATTGTAAAAGGCGCTGTAAAAATAAAATAAAATTGAATGGAATTAGATTAAATTTCTGTGTTTTCGCATTCTATGATTACAAGTGAATGCTGATTTCAATTTACACAAAGTTGACTTGAATAGAAATCCACGGTCAGCGGAGTGCAGTTATGTCCTGTAGACTACACTACTGTAGAGACTGTCAGGTCATAGCCATGGACTCCGAGTCGTCTTACAGTGAGCACCTGATACCCAGACATCCTGGACGAGAGAAAACCTGCTGCATCACAGACTCCCTGAACGCTCCATTAGGAGTAACTTAGAGGTAGGAACAGGCTGTCAGCAAGGAATACCAGTTTAACTGTAACTCAGAAGCAAGCATATCACTGTAACAGTAACTCAGGAGTAGGAACACTATCAGCACTAGGTAGCTCAGTAGTAGTAACACTCTATCAACACTAACTCAGGAGTACGAATACTCTATCAGGAGTAACTCAGGAGTAGGAATACTCTATCAGGAGTAACTCAGGAGTACGAATACTCTATCAACACTAACTCAGGGGCAGGAATATTCTATCAGGAACAACTCAGGAGTAGGAATATTCTATCAACACTAAGTGACTCAGGAGTAGGAATATTCTATCAACGCTAAGTGACTCAGGACTAGGAATATTCTATCAACGCTAAGTGACTCAGGAGTAGGAATACTCTATCAACGCTAAGTGACTCAGGACTAGGAATATTCTATCAACGCTAAGTGACTCAGGAGTAGGAATACTCTATCAACGCTAAGTGACTCAGGACTAGGAATATTCTATCAACGCTAAGTGACTCAGGACTAGGAATATTCTATCAACGCTAAGTGACTCAGGAGTAGGAATACTCTATCAACGCTAAGTGACTCAGGACTAGGAATATTCTATCAACGCTAAGTGACTCAGGACTAGGAATATTCTATCAACGCTAAGTGACTCAGGAGTAGGAATACTCTATCAACGCTAAGTGACTCAGGATTAGGAATATTCTATCAACGCTAAGTGACTCAGGACTAGGAATATTCTATCAACGCTAAGTGACTCAGGACTAGGAATGTTCTATCAACGCTAAGTGACTCAGGACTAGGAATACTCTATCAACGCTAAGTGACTCAGGACTAGGAATATTCTATCAACGCTAAGTGACTCAGGACTAGGAATACTCTATCAACGCTAAGTGACTCAGGACTAGGAATATTCTATCAACGCTAAGTGACTCAGGAGTAGGAATATTCTATCAACGCTAAGTGACTCAGGACTAGGAATACTCTATCAACGCTAAGTGACTCAGGAGTAGGAATATTCTATCAACGCTAAGTGACTCAGGACTAGGAATATTCTATCAACGCTAAGTGACTCAGGACTAGGAATATTCTATCAACGCTAAGTGACTCAGGACTAGGAATATTCTATCAACGCTAAGTGACTCAGGACTAGGAATATTCTATCAACGCTAAGTGACTCAGGACTAGGAATATTCTATCAACGCTAAGTGACTCAGGACTAGGAATATTCTATCAACGCTAAGTGACTCAGGACTAGGAATATTCTATCAACGCTAAGTGACTCAGGACTAGGAATATTCTATCAACGCTAAGTGACTCAGGACTAGGAATACTCTATCAACGCTAAGTGACTCAGGAGTAGGAATATTCTATCAACGCTAAGTGACTCAGGAGTAGGAATGTTCTATTAGTAGTAACTGAAACTTTCCCTTGAGTGATCAGAAATAAAGCAGCAGCTCTGTTAGGGGGCTCATGAGGCGGTTGCTGCCCAGGTAGAGGCATGTGAGGTGGAGCAGCTGGCACACGCTCAGGGGCACATCCTCCAGCGGCAGTGTACGCAGGCCCTACATGATGCCCTCAGGGAGGCACCGCAGACGGTTGCTGTCTGATCAGAAATAAAGTAACTGCACACCTTAGACTAGTTTCTGCAATGTTTGTGTTGTGTTTGTGTTGTAAACACTCAGCTATGCTTTAGGACTAAACACTCCATTGAAGACAGCATCTCTATGACCCTGCTCTGGTCCAGACGTGAGCCACTAGAATATTGCGCTGTTCCTAGGGGAGGTTTCAGTCCTACTGAGTGGGCATGAGGTATGACACACAAGCACACATGCACACACACACACCACTGGTAAAGAGCATGTTTCAGAAGGATCATTAGAAAGAGCAGACTTCAACAGTCCCATTACTATAAATGTGAAGCAGACACATACATTACTTTAAGGCCAGCAGCTCAGACACACACAAACACACACACACACTGCGCCGGCAGCTCAGTCTAACAGACACATTCACACACACACACACACACACAAACACACTGCACCGGCAGCTCAGTCTAACAGACACATTCTCACACACACACACACACACTGCTTTAAGGCCAGTAGTGCAGTCTCACACAGCGCCTTGGGGATCCGTTTGGAGACCTCACCTACATTCTGCCCATGGAACACTGACTGCCCAGACAAGAGAACAGCAATTATTTAATGGGAGCTTTGGTTCTGCGGGCCTCATGTGGAAATGAAGCCACAGCCGTAGACTTCTGCGCTTTCACAGCTGATGATGTTACAGGCCTGCTCACCAGTCAGCTTCCTAGTAAACATCTGACATGTCATGTGACATACAACAGGTATGTATATGTGGATGTGTGTTTATTTTCAATAATGTTATTTTAACATAAATCATTCTGAGTAAAAATGAGCTTAAAGTTATAATGAGCTTCAAAATAAACACGAAGATCTCATGTCTACATCAGTTCAATTCCTACAGAGCCACAGTCACTGTATGTTAAAATGTTTATCATATAACCATAGGTCTGTTCGATTGTTCTACCTTCAAGTGTTATAATAGAACCATAGCTATGTTAGATTCTTCTGTTCTACCTTAACATGTTTGCTGTAATAGAACCTTCCCTAAGTTAGATTGTTCTACCTTAGAATTTTGGCCATAGAACCACAGGAACATTAAATTGTTCTACTTTCAAGAGTTTGCTTTGGTAGAACCATTGGTGTGTTAGGCTCTTCAACCTTACAGTGAAGTGTTTGCTGCGAGAGAACAATGGGAACGTTAGGCTGTTCTACTTTCAAGCGCTTGCTTTGATAGAACCATTGGTGCGTTAGGCTGTTAGAGTACCTTACAGTGAAGTGTTTGCTGCGAGAGAACCAGACTGTCCTACCTCAAAGCGGTTGCCATAGAGCCAGAGTCCGCGCAGGGCCTCCATGCGCCAGAGGTCAGAGGGCAGGGAGCGCAGGCGGTTGTCCCCGAACTGGAGTGATTTCAGGTGGGGCAGGTCGTAGAGCTGCTTGGGGAAGTGCTGGAAGTAGTTGCTCTCCACCCACAGGCAGCGCAGGGCCTGGAGCTGCCGCAGCTCCGGTGGGAGGCTTATGAGGCGGTTGCTGCCCAGGTAGAGGCGCGTGAGGTTGAGCAGCTGGCACACGCTCAGGGGCACGTCCTCCAGCTTGTTAAAGTCCAGCGCCAGTGTGCGCAGGCCCTGCAGCTGCACGATGCCTTCTGGGAGGCGCCGCAAACGGTTGCCGCACACGTACAGCTTCTCCAGGTGTGCCAGGCCGCACACTCGACGTGGAAGGCGCCGGAACTTTTTGTAGCTGAGGTCGAGGACGGGGTCGCCGCTGGCCAGCAGTTCGTCCACTCCCAGGGGGAGTTCTTCCTCCTCCTCTTCCTCCTCATCTCCTGACTTTTTGATCACATTATCTGTGTCTCCATCCTCTCCCTTTTCCTCTCCCTCTTCTTTCCGAGAGGAGTTGCCCATCGTTAGCAGCAACTGTGTGTGTATGTGTGTGTTTTTGTGTAGTGTGTGTATTTATGTGTGTGTGTGTGTGTGCACTCCCCCTCTCTTCTTTCAGAGTTTATGTGTGTTTGTTTGTCTTTCTCTCTTTGTATGTCAAGAGTTTATTTGTTTCTGTTTTGGTATTTGTGTGGGAATGTGTGTGTGTGTGTCTCTCAGTGTGTGCCAAAAAAAAGCAGGCAGTATTTGTTCATGTTGCTGTGTGTGTGTGTGTGTGTGTGTGTGTGTGTGTGCGTGTGTGTCTGTGTGTGTGATATGTGTATCTGTTTGTGTGTGTGTGCGTGCATGCGTGTGTGCATATGCGACTATGTGTGTGCCTTCGAGTGTGTACATATGTGCCTGTGTGTGAGCGCCAGTGTGTGTGTGAGTGTGAGTGACAGAGTTAGTCTCAGGACAGGGCTGGAGGACGCTGTACTCTCTGAGGCTGTGCTGAAGCCGGAGCAGTGGGGGTCTCACTGGTCAGCAGAGGATGCCCAAGGGAGAGGCTGCCTGTGGGGACACGCATGGTGGCAGCAGTCCCTGTCTATGGAGCTCAGGATCCAAGTCCCACACACACAATCCTACTGTCAGCAAATCCTCACACACCCTCTCTCTACTGCCATGATCCTTCCTTGTGATACACACTCACACACTTGTTTACACAACTAGATTACTGTACTGTCAGCAAAACTACACACACACAACTAACTGTGGAGGGAGTAATGATAATGATAGTAGTAGTAGTAGTAGTAGTAGTAATAATAGTAGTAATAGTAGTAGTAATAATAATAATAATAATAATAATTATGATTATAATAATGATCAAAATAATAAATAATAATCTTGGTTAATTCAGACAGGATTATTATGCCTGGAAAAATAAAATAAATCCTTGACTCTCACGCAGCTAAACATATGACTGCCAAACATGCAGCTCTGACACTGATGGTTAGACATAGTGAATCTACTGCTAGCCCGCTCGCCGATCCTCACGTATGCACACCCCGCTGACCTTTACAATTCCCTCAAACTTTTGTTTTCATCCGCGCTTCGCCTGGTTCACGCGAAGATGGTTTCGGATTACCGGGATATCCAACAAGTTCCGCAGACTCGAAATAATTTGTGCCCCAGGTTTTTCCTCGAATCGCAGCCAGCCGACCGGGGCGACCGGGACCGGGAAGCAGACTCCTCTGCGCCCGCCGAACCGGGATGGCAGAGCACAGTTACAACAGTGACCTGGCCGCCGGCAAAGTGAGCCAGCCGGTGGAAGTCCACTCCCGAGCGGGCACGTTGTTGACACCAATTTATTAAAGCTCCAGCGCGGCTATTTAAAATCCGATTTGTTTTCGCAAACTTGCTTTGATAGCTCGCTCTGGATTGGACACATGAAAACGTGCAGACCGCGAGCTGGTGAAGAAAAGTCCTTTCCCGTTGCCTCGCGCAATGACAACACTCGGCTCGTTGAAATTGGTCCCGTTTCCCAACCAGTCTCGGCGTAAAACGTTGCCTAGGACCGGCGCTCTTCCCTAGCAACCGGAACAGGACATTGGAGTTGCTCGCGCAAGTCGTATGGTGGAGAGAGGGTGACAGAGAGGACGAAAGAGAGAGGGAGAGAGAGAGGGAGAGAGAGAGCGCAAGAGATAGTGAGCGCACAGGCTATCCAGGGATCACTA
>PYXC01000772.1:255000-257396 GCA_015244755.2 Tenualosa ilisha
GTAATGAGCAGTTAAACCTCCTGGGATCATAATGACCAACTCCAATTCACACATGAATGTGTTCATAATTTCTTATGAATACTGAGTGTTCACTACATTTCTTAGAAATGCACTCATTAAATTAGTTTTTTATCCAGTGGTTATTAGCTTTAGTCAGATGTAGTCTGCACTTTGCCCACTCATCTTGGCTTTGGCTGAAGGAGGCAACAGGCCTGCTGTGACTGGACTTGTGGGTTACAGACACATGTAGAGACGAATTGGTCATGTGCAGTATGACAGCATGTGGCAGCTCTAAGGTTTGTGTTTGGGCTCATTGACTGACTCACGCGGTTGTTCGGACCAGGACGCATTTGTGGCGTTTCATCCAGATCAACAGTTTGTCCAGAAGTACCTGAAGGCTCTGCAGATTGGGGAGCTGGCGGCCACCGAGCCCAGCCACGACCGCCAGAAGAAGGTTTGTGTGTGTGTTTGTCAGCGTGTGTGTGTGTGTATTTGTGCGCAGAAAAATGTGTGTGTGTGTGTGTGTGCGCTCAGACAGAATTGAATTATATGTTTTATTGTTTGAGTCTCCTTGCCTATCTGTCTGTCTGTCTCACTGTATTTATGTGTGTGTGTTATTCTCCTGTCTGTCCCTCTCTTTATTTATATATATTTGTGTGTGTGTTATTCTCCGTTCTGTCTGTCTGTCTCTCTGTAATTATGTGTGTGTCATTTTTTCATGTCTCTGTCTGTATTTATGTGTGTTTTATTCTCCTGTCTGTCTGTCTCTCTCTGTGTTCATACCTCTCTCTATCTCTGTGCTGTGTGTGTGTGTGTCCTGTCTGTCTGTATTCATGTGTGTTTGACTGTGTGTGTTTCTCTGTGCTGTGCGTGTCAGGAGGGGGTTCTGCATGATTTCCGTGTTCTGCGTGAGGAGCTGGAGCAGAGGGGTCTGTTCCGTGCGGACCCCATGTTCTTTAGCCTGCACCTGGGCCACATCCTGCTGCTGGAGCTGCTGGCGGTGCTGCTGGTCTGGGCCACTGGAACAGGCTGGCTCTCCTCCCTGCTCTGTGCTGTCCTGCTCGCTACCTCACAGGTACCACACCTGGGGCATCACTGTTACCATAGAGACCAAAGCAAACAACATAAGTACCATTATAATCATCACCACCTCAGACATATTCTCATCACTTCTGTTGTACTTACAGTACATCCTCATGCTCTGGTGTGTGTGCATGTGTTTGCATCTGTGTGTGTGTGTGTGTGTGTTTGTTCAGTCCCAAGCAGGTTGGTTGCAGCATGATTTTGGTCACCTGTCTGTGTTTAAGAAGTCCAAATGGAACCACCTGTTGCACAAATTCATCATTGGTCACCTGAAGGTAGGAGAAGAGGAAGAGGACTTGGTTGTAATTGTTGGAAAACATTTTCCCTGAGATTGAATAGTGAAGTCAGATATGTATTGAATAACATTTAATGTGCGATGTCAGATATATATTGAATAATATTTAAGGTGCGGTATCAGATATATATTGAATAATATTTAAGGTGCGATATCAGATATGTATTGAATAATATTTAAGGTGCGGTATCAGATATGTATTAAATAATATTTAAGGTGCGGTATCAGTGGTTTTGTATGCACTTGTTTGAAGTTAGTCAGGGTGGACACATTCCTGTTGGATTGTACTGATGTGGAAGAGTCTGTGTGTACATTATGACAAATATGGAGTTTGATGTGTGTCTATGTATCACATATGCAGTTTGATGTGTGTGTGTGTGTGTGTGAGTATGTGTGTGTGTAAATATATGGTGGCCCCTTAGAGAGAAACAGTTGAACTTCTTACCTTTGAGACTGAGCTAATGATTTACTGAAATGATACATTTTATGTCCTTTATGGGCCTGTGTGTGGAGGGAGGGGGGGGCTGTCAACATGTGTGTGTATGTGTGTGTTTTAAAGTTTGTGGCCACAGTATGTCTACACTGAAATGCATTGTTCTCGGTCTCTCTCTTTCTCTGTCTCTCTCTCTCTCTCTCTCTTGTGTGTGGTGTGTGTTGTGCATTTCTCCAGGGAGCTTCAGCCAAAACTGGTGGAACCACAGACATTTCCAGCATCACGCCAAACCCAACACCTTCAGCAAAGATCCGGATGTGAAACATGCTGCATGCCTTTGTTTTGGGAGACACCCAACCTGTAGAGGTGTGCACATTCTGTGTGGTGTGTGTGTGTGTGGTGTGTGATTACTGTGTGTGCATGCACTGTGCACTGGACACCCCCAGTTGCTGTAGTGAGCCACCAGAGTCATGTTCTGTAGGCATTCTCTGCATGCTCAGTTTAGTAGTTGGTGGCGCATTCAAACCATCAGTCGTTTGTGATGTAGAACTGCAATGCATTTATGTAGACAATACACCTGGATTC
>PYXC01000773.1:0-20000 GCA_015244755.2 Tenualosa ilisha
CCCAGCTCCTGGTACAGACCCAGGTTATCTCTCGTCTTGACTACTGCAATGCCCTCCTATCAGGTCTTCCAGCCTGTGCGGTGAGACTGCTACAGATGATCCAGAATGCAGCAGCACGTCTGGTTTTTAACCAGCCAAAAAGGGCACATGTCACACCTCTGTTCATTGAACTCCACTGGCTACCCTTGGCTGCTCGCATCAAATTCAAGGCACTTATGGTGGCCTACAGAGTGATCGATGGCTCTGCTCCCATCTACCTGAATACTCTCCTGAAGCCCTATGTCACCTGCCGACCACTTCGCTCCTATAAGGAACGTTATCTAGCACGGCCAACACCTTGCGCAGGTCAATCCAGACTCTTCTCATGTTTGGTTCCACGCTGGTGGAATGACCTTCCAAGTGCTACCAGATCAACTGATACCCTCTCCACCTGGAAGAGCTCCGCTCTTGAAGACCCAGCTCTTCCAAGAATATCTCCTGAAATTTTGAGAAGGCACTTAACATTTTATACTTACTTTCTCTTTTATACTCCACTTTATTACACTATTGCGTTTTCAACTTAATATAGTGCAGTTTTTATGTTAGCAATATGCACTCTGCTGATTGTACTAATTGTAATTTTTCTGCATGACCCCTGGCAGTTGGGTTAGCCCCTCGAGTCGTGGATCTGCCCAAGGTTTCTTCCTAGATTAACTGAACATAAGGGACTTTTTCCTTGCCCTGTTTCTCTTGGGTGCTCCTTCTGTGAAGCGCCACGAGACAATACTATTGGAAAAGGACTAAAACTTAATTGAATTGAATTGAATTCACCCTTTGTTAGTCTTTCATTGTGTTGTAGCTTGAATGTTATCCTCTTTTGTAAGTCGCTTTGGATAAAAGCGTCTGCTAAATGCATAAATGTAAATGTAAATGTGTTCTGCCGGTATAACTTCACCCGGGATCTACAGTTGCTCTAGGAGAGACTGGCCCTGAACAGTTGATAGTTGACCAAAAAAATGTAAGTCGCTTTGGATAAAAGCGTCCGCTAAATGCATAAATGTAAATGTAAATCTAAGTCAGTGTGCCCTGTGATGCTTAGTGTGAGCTGTCAGGGTGACCTTGTGTGTGTGTGTGTGTGTGTGTGTGTGTGTGTGTGTGTGTGTGTGTGTGTGTGTGTGTGTGTGTGTGTATACTCTCTGCTGGGACACAAATGATGCCGTGGAACCCTTGGTCACTGTGGAAACGCAGCATCCGGCCTCCTTTGTCAGAGTATGTTTAACTAGCATGAAAACCAGACTGCTGGGACAACAGCGCTCTGTCATGCACTCAACAGCTGAATTGTGTGTGTGTGTGTGTGTGTGTGTGTGTGTCTGACTTTTATGTGTATGTGTTTGTGACTGGCCTTAGTGTCTAGTTTGTGTGTGTGTGTGTGTGTCTATCCAGAGCTGGAGCAACTAATGAGGAATATATTCTGCAGATTCTCAGCAGCCTGTCAGTGTGTGTCTGTGTGTGTGTGTGTGTGTTTTAGAAAGTTTTACCTCTTTTACATTTGGATTTCTGTGTTTGGTGGGTTCAAGTTTTCTTCATTCCTCTCAGCCAATTAAATCGGGCAAATTTGCCCCCGCCCCGCCCATAAATTCCCCTCTTGCCCCCTGTGGGCCGTCGCTTATCCCCAGGCTCAGGCCTGGGAGCTACTCTGTGCGTGCGTGCGTGCGTGCGAGTGTGTGTGTGTGTGTGTGTGTGTGTGTGTGTGTGTGTGTGTGTGTGTGTGTGTGTGGGTTTGTTTGGCCAGTTGCAGCAGCATTAAACTAAGGCAAAAAAAGAGAAAACTCAAAGTTACATTGAGACATGCAGAGGTGTGTGTGTGTGTGTGTGTGTGTGTGTGTGTGTGTGTGTGTGTGTGTGTGTGTCTCACATGTAGAGAATGTTGTGGCCATGAATTTTTGAAAACATACCCATAAGCCATAGGGAACGGAAATAAAGAGAGAGAGAGAGAGAAGGATGAAGAAAACAAAAGGGAGAAAGAGGAGAGAACTTGAGCAGTGCTGCCAGGAGGAGAGGAGAGGAGCTGTTAGCTGCTCACACACACACACACTCACACACATTCACACACACAGACACACACACTCACTCACACACACACACTTGATTTGGTTTGATTTCTTTGACCAACTCGATCTCACTTTAAAAAAGAACATGATACATGATCTTTTGAAAAAGAGAAGTCAGGATCACACAAGAAAGCCAGTAGGCTTACTTAGAGGACAAGAAGAGATGGATGGGAACAGATCTAAGATGGTAAGAATCACTCTGACATAGAAGACCCGCTTACATCAGCATATCAGAAAAAAAGCAATAAATCAAATCCATCATATTTACACTTAAGATTGCAGGCGCGTGCACACGCACACACACACACACACACACACACACACACAAACCTCAGAGAAACTGTTAGCTGCTGGGCGATTGACAGATGGATTAAAATGCCATGTCAGATGGGGATGTAATATTCATTAGCATAAATCCTCACTCGTAAACGATGCTACCTGCTAGCATTTCCTCTTTTGTTGCTGTAATTGCTCACAAGGTTGTGTGGCCAGACACCTGGTGCTGTAATTGCTCACAAGGTTGTGTGGCCAGACACCTGGTGCTGTAATTGCTCACAAGGTTGTGTGGCCAGACACCTGGTGCTGTAATTGCTCACAAGGTTGTGTGGCCAGACACCTGGTGCTGTAATTGCTCACAAGGTTGTGTGGCCAGACACCTGGTGCTGTAATTGCTCACAAGGTTGTGTGGCAAGACACTTGGTGCTGTAATTGCTCACAAGGTTGTGTGGCCAGACACCTGGTGCTGTAATTGCTCACAAGGTTGTGTGGCCAGACACCTGGTGCTGTAATTGCTCACAAGGTTGTGTGGCCAGACACCTGGTGCTGTAATTGCTCACAAGGTTGTGTGGCCAGACACCTGGTGCTGTAATTGCTCACAAGGTCGTGTGGCCAGACACCTGGTGCTGTAATTGCAGGGCACCAGCGGCAAAGTAGCGGATGTTATTTTATTTATTTATTTTATTTTCCTGCACATCAAATCAAACTTGTTGATTTAAGATGAGGAATCTCCAGCCATTCCAACGCGCAGAAGCTCTCGGGAGAGTTTGAGATCAGTGGAGGAACCTAGAGGAACCATTTTACCGATCTTGTTTTTCTGTCCGAGGGCTGCTGTCCACATCAAGCCAGCTGTGTAAGTGCGACCTCAAGTACATTTACCGTCAAATCTGTGTGCCGCAAATGATCTGAGATGATACATGATATGATATTTGACGTTTGGGAGAATGCATTGTCACAATCCATTGCAAGCTAACTTTTTGGAGACAGCAACACAGGTAAACGTTTCTCAAGCTATCTGGCTAACTGCTAACTTAGATGACAAAACAGGTAAACCTGTCGTAGAAGGGTTTATTACATATGATATCCTATGACATCTGTGGCGGTTAGAAAATGCTTTAACAGGATGTGTTTTTAACACATGAAACATTGAGTAGGTGGGTTTAGGCATAGATATAGTGTTGTAGTGCATAATTAGCTTGCCACTTCACAGACCAGGTAGAGTTATATAGCAAAAGTGACATTCAGCACATTGGTCAATGATGCTGGTTCAGACTGAAGATTCGCGATGAGAACGTTTCCCAAAAGAGTTGAGACGGTGTGAACGAATGACTGTATAGATAGAACCCAAAGTGTAAGTTTAGTAATATTACTACGGTGGAATACGCACTGCCCATAGCAGTGGGTTCAAATAGTGATGTTCACTGTTGAAGGATGAGTTTAGTCACATTGGTGTATTGTTGACAACACAAACTTTTTGACAATGTCAAGACTGCTTATGCATCCAAAGTTGTTTGGACTACAGTGAATGAGTTGGACATTCAAACATATCAGTTGAAGACAAGGAGAAAGGCATCCCACTTCAGTCAATCCCAGCCTAACCGTTTCATCTGGGCAGTCAGGTCAGTTGCAGGTTCACAGCAACAAAAAAAAAAGTGCTGCACTGTTGTTGATGGTGTGTGCCATGTGTCTGATGTTTTGGGAAACTTGTCAACAGCTCAATGAAATTGATCTTGTCATGCTGCTACCTGTGATTGGTAAAGCCAGACTAAACCAGACTAAACCATTTGTGTTGGGAGTAAGTTTACCAGCCATACAACAGTCCTACAGTTGAAAGGCCATTGGAGCATAACCTTAACTTAAGCTGACATTCTATAGTGAATTGTTATGCTGATACATTCATTACAATAAGCAAACAAATGGCACAGAACAGTCTGGCTTAAGTGTCACAGGACAGTGTGGTGGAGATGACACTGGACAACAAGCAAGTGGCACATCCTAGCAGTCAGTACAATTACCTGCCAACTCTCTGCCACTTTGGCCAGTTCCTACCCAGGACCAACTTCCACCGCTGCTTCTGGTCAAAGTCAGATGAACGCTCAAAAAATGTTGGTGCATTTTTATACATTTTTAACCAATGTTAAAATGGAACGCACAGTCCCTAAACTAAACCTTAAAATACGTTTCTGACCACGAACCCTCAGTTTCACTGGTGAAATATAGCTAAGTGTAAGATTTTGATGTAGCTAAACAAATCTGTAAGGCCTCATATAACAGAGAACATGATTAGAGAGGAAGCTCTAAAAAGTGCCGTGTCTGCGAAAAGTGACCTTACCTATCAGTGATGCCAAAAAGTGACCTTACCTTTCAGTGATGCCAAAAAATGACCTTACCTTTCAGTGATGCTAAAAAGTGACCTTACCTTTCAGTGATGCCAAAAAGTGACCTTACCTTTCAGTGATGCCAAAGTTAAGTTGCTGATTGGAGCAAATGCTGCGTTCCGATGGCCACGTTCGGAGGTAGACAGCCCGTTTTGGCTGTGTGTTGGTCTCCAATGTGCTATGGGCTATACCTTCTCACAAGGATGGAACAAATGATGCCAATCCCATAACCACCATTGCTGAAGACGATAGCCTATCCCATATCCAATGTCACTTCTCGGTCCTGGCTTCAAAGAGGTCACAGTCTCTGGATGTTGGATACAAACTGACTAACCACGTCTAGTCCATAGGCTACATGGATCCTGATCCCATATGACTAACAACTAATAACTGACTATATCTAACTAATAACTAACATCTAACTAATAACGAACATCTAACTAATAACTAACGTCAAACTAATAACGGACATCTAACTAGTAACTAACGTCAAACTAATAACGGACATCTAACTAATAACTAACGTCAAACTAATAACGGACATCTAACTAATAACTAACGTCTAACTAATAACTAACATCAAACTAATAGCGGACATCTAACTAATAACTAACATCAAACTAATAGCGGACATCTAACTAATAACTAACGTCTAACTAATGCCCATTTATTTGCTTTTGTGTTTCCTGTGTCTTTCTTTCTCTCTGTCCTTGAACTAATACTCTAATTTAGACACTTTCACTACATGTATTACATCAGTATTTCAATGTATGTGATCCTTGATTAATAGTGAACAGGGTGGACCTTTCGCAATCAGAACACACCTAGGAGGGGTTGTCAGTGGCCCTCTTAGAGGCTGTGATCCTGACACCACCAACTGTCCAGGAGCCCCGTGAGAGAGGATCTCAGTGGAGGAGCCAGAATAGAGGAGCAGCAGGATCAGGCTCAGTCAGCACAATCAAGATTTCAGTGAAAGGGAAGACAAATTTGAAATGTCAGTGTGCAAATGTTGTGTGCCAATATTTCACTAAAATCCCTAAATGCACAGGCCTACTGAGCATCTAAACAGCAGTTTTAGGGAAATTATTTGCAGTTCACTCGAAAAACTGCACTATTTTGAAACTTTTTGAACGCAGTAAAGCAACCAAATATTTTCCCCTTGTTTATATTGTGGATATATATTAATTAGTGATTGTAGTGTGCATATATGATATATATTAATTAGTGATTGTAGTGTGCATATATGATATATATTAATTAGTGATTGTAGTGTGCATATATGATCAGTTGGTGGATGATCTGGCATGAAGCCAATCTGACTGTAGCTGATAACTTTGTTTTCCAGTAGGAATTGTGTCATTCTTGTGTTAATAATATTGTAGCACAGTTTTCCTAAATGACTGTTATAGTAAGTGTAGTCTGTTATAGTAGTATGTTGGGATTGAATTTATCTCCGTGTTGAAAAACTGCTGCAATGTGGTTTTCTCTCCATGAGTCAGCAAAAAGACCAGCTGTCATAATCCTATTGAAAAGCTGAAGACCTGCCTGACTCCTCAGTGAGCGTTGTGTTCTTATGCGCCAGACCCACAAGCTCTCTTGTGTTTCAGGGATTTGTTTTGGGGTCGTTCAATTAATGGTAGAAGATTCTGGATTCCTTCAGTTTGTTACTTGTGAGATGCAGTTGGTCTTTACCGTAGAGGCGTCCAAATCATCTGTTCACATTTTTTATCACACAGGTAAATCTGATTAGGTTTCCTGGACGTTTGTATTTGTTCCACAGATACCAGAGAGAATTGTATCCCCCCCTCCTCTCTCTCTCTGTCTTTCTCACTGTCCTCTCTTCCTCTTTCTCCCTCCCTCTCTCTCTCTTCCTCTCTTTTTCCCTCTCTCTCTCACTCCCCCCCCCCCCCCCGTCTCCCTGAGAGTTTCTGAGTTTGATGTCCCTGTGAAGCTACAACACTCAGACTGTAGCCACAACATCCATTAGCCTCAACCACTTCACACACACACACACACACACACACACACTTCCATTAGTCTGACCAACATCCTTTCCCTCTTCTCTCCTCTTTTTTTGTGTACCTAACACACATGCACGCACACACACGCACATATCCATTAGTCTGCCAGCCCCTTTTGTCTCTCTGTCTGTTTGTCTCTTTCTTTTCATCCCTTGATCTCTTCTTTTCTCCACTTTTTTTCACACACACACAGACACGCACTTCACTTTGCAGCTAAAATTGTGTGTGTGCGTGAGTGTCAATCTGTGTGTGGATATTTGTGTCTGTGCACAGACATGCTGTGCACACGTGTAGCTATACCTGACAGTGCGAGTGAGTGAGTGTGTGTGTGCGTGTATGTGCAGTCCCTGTCTGTCTGTGTAATTTGGGTTGTGTGTGTGTGAGTGTGTGTGTGTGCACACGTGTAGCTTCACCTGGCAGTGCGAGTGAGTGAGTGTGTGTGTGCGTGTATGTGCAGTCCCTGTCTGTCTGTGTAATTTGGGTTGTGTGTGTGTGAGTGTGTGTGTGCACACGTGTAGCTATACCTGACAGTGCGAGTGAGTGAGTGTGTGTGTGCGTGTATGTGCAGTCCCTGTCTGTCTGTGTAATTTGGGTTGTGTGTGTGTGAGTGTGTGTGTGTGCACACGTGTAGCTTCACCTGGCAGTGCGAGTGAGTGAGTGTGTGTGTGCGTGTATGTGCAGTCCCTGTCTGTCTGTGTAATTTGGGTTGTGTGTGTGTGAGTGTGTGTGTGTGCACACGTGTAGCTTCACCTGGCAGTGCGAGTGAGTGAGTGTGTGTGTGCGTGTATGTGCAGTCCCTGTCTGTCTGTGTAATTTGGGTTGTGTGTGTGTGTGTGTGTGTGTGTGTGTGTGTGAGTGTGTGTGTGCACACGTGTAGCTTCACCTGGCAGTGAAGGCGGGGATCTAAACCTGTTTCGGTCCATTCAACCTTGAGCTTAATTCATCCCTCTCTGTCTCTCTTTCTCACACACACACACACACACACACACACACACACACACACTCAAACACTGTTATGTAATCTCCTGGTGTGTTTTATGTTTTCGCTTGGTTCTGTTTTCGGATCGCTATATTGACACACACACCTGAGTATTTACACACACCTGAGTATTTATGACACCTGGGTATTTGTGAAAACGGCTATACAGTATTTCCCCTCTCCAGATTAGAAAATGATTCTGTTAACACAGAGCTCAATAGCAGCTGGGGAAGGCTTTCAGGAGCAGGTCAGACAAACAGACGCTCAAGCAGACATGTGCAGGCTGAGGAGGGGCCATCAAGCCTCAGCGCTAAAGAACAGACGCTCAAGCAGACATGTGCAGGCTGAGGAGGGGCCATCAAGCCTCAGCGCTAAAGAACAGACGCTCAAGCAGACATGTGCAGGCTGAGGAGGGGCCATCAAGCCTCAGCGCTAAAGAACAGACGCTCAAGCAGACATGTGCAGGCTGAGGAGGGGCCATCAAGCCTCAGCGCTAAAGAACAGACGCTCAAGCAGACATGTGCAGGCTGAGGAGGAGCCATCAAGCCTCAGCGCTAAAGAACAGACGCTCAAGCAGACATGTGCAGGCTGAGGAGGGGCCATCAAGCCTCAGCGCTAAAGAACAGGTTGCAAAAGTAGCTGTTTTCAGTGACGGGTAAATGGTATAGATATGCCTCTCTGCAAATATCCAACTATTTGTGAACGGGGCTTAGTGTGTGAGGATCAGGGTTACTGGGGATGGATGGTTATGTGTGTGTGTGTGTGTGTGTGTGTGTGTGTGTGTGTGTGTGTGTGTGTGTGTGTGTGCGTGCGTGCGTGCGCGTATGCAATAAAGGCCCAAATGTCCCACTTGAGTAAAAGTACAGACACCGCACTAAATAATGACTTTGGTAGAGGTTCAGGTCACTCACTAGCATGTTACTCAAGTAAAAGTCTAAAAGTATCTCATCTTTACTGTGCTTCATTATGAGAAGGAATCTAGAATTAAATGTACTTAAGGAATGAAGGTAAAAGTACAGGTACTAAAAAGGTCTGTTTAGAACATGTAGCTCACAACAAACTTCAGAAAATGTTTAAAAAGCCTGAAAGCACACACACACACACACACACACACACACATACATACAATCATAATGAAAAATGGCGTCTACATTGCATCTACAGGTTTATTAAGTGTTGTTGCAGTTGCCCAGTTGACACCAAATTCAATGTCTGGTAACTTGGAACCGGACTGCCCATGTGGGGAAGTCAAAGGAAAAGTAAAAATATACTTTTGCTTTCTGTAAAAGTACGAAATTAACTCAGTAAATGTAGTGGAGTGAAAGTAAACATTGACAGATTTTTAACAACTCAAGTAAAGTATAAATCCTCTCAAAACATACTTAAGTGCTGTAGTGAAGTATTTCTACTTATTTACTATACTTTGTGTGTATGCGGGTGTGTGTGTGTCTGTGCATGTGTGTGTACGTGTAATTATGGTATGTTTGTATTTCTGTTGAAATTGTAGTGTGTGATATTACTGTTGTGTCTCTGAGTGGATATGATTTTGAAACATTGGAGGCTGCTTCTCTGTTTGTGTCTATGTGTGTGTGTGTGTGTGTTTTATCTTCTGTTAACTGTGCGTGGTGAATAATTCAAAGAAACCTCAAGCAGTGTGTGTGAGTGTGTGTGTGTGTGTGTGTGATGTGGAGGGTCCCTCAATGCTGTAATGTTTTAGTGTTTAACAGACACAGTTAAATGTTTCATTCATAATTCACACAGCTGAAGTAAAGGAACAAAAGACCAGTCACGCAACACACACACACACACACACACACACACACACACACACACACACACACACATATATACAAGCACATACACTCCCTCTCTCTCTCTAAAACACACACACACATATATACAAGCACATACACACTCACACGTGCAAGAACACATACAAATTCACAAACACACAAATATATATACAAGCACACACACACACAAACACATTCAAGCACACGTAAAGGAGGAAGTGTTAGGGGCTTCACACACACATAACTTCATCCAAACTGATGGACACACTGAAGGCTGCCAGAGAAAATAAAACACTGCAAGAGTCTGCTGGTCTGTTTACGCTAAAAACACTGCAGCAAGGCAGCAAGGTTAGCACTAGTAGGGTCAAAGTTCAACAACTTCAAACGTTGAGCGTCGCGCCACCGGCCACTACGTGACGCAGAGACCGTAATTAAGGCTTTAAAACCTCTCCAGAGAAAAACAATTGGCCAACGCACGCTGGAAGCGTTCAGCGGTGGTCATGTGTCAGCTCCTTTAGAGAGTGAGGGGTGTGTGGATGTGTGTGTGTGAGGCAGAAGTATTAGGGAGTGAGGTGTGTGTGTGTGTGTGAAATGCTTAATCAAGTCCTACTTATACATAAACAGCAAGTAATAATCTAAAAAAAGAGTCTGATATTGTCAGGATATACATTGCTGATGAGGACCGAAAAGAGGAGAGAGAGACAGAGAGATGGACCAAAAAGAGGAGAGAGAGACAGAGAGATGGACCAAAAAGAGGAGAGAGAGACAGAGAGATGGACCAAAAAGAGGAGAGAGAGACAGAGAGATGAACCAAAAAGAGGAGAGAGACAGAGAGATGGACCAAAAAGAGGAGAGAGAGACAGAGAGATGGACCAAAAAGAGGAGAGAGAGACAGAGAGATGGACCAAAAAGAGGAGAGAGAGACAGAGAGATGGACCAAAAAGAGGAGAGAGAGACAGAGAGATGAACCAAAAAGAGGAGAGAGACAGAGAGATGGACCAAAAAGAGGAGAGAGAGACAGAGAGATGGACCAAAAAGAGGAGAGAGAGACAGAGAGATGGACCAAAAAGAGGAGAGAGAGACAGAGAGATGAACCAAAAAGAGGAGAGAGACAGAGAGATGGACCAAAAAGAGGAGAGAGACAGAGAGATGGACCAAAAAGAGGAGAGAGAGACAGAGAGATGGACCGAAAAGAGGAGAGAGAGACAGAGAGATGGACCGAAAAGAGGAGAGAGAGACAGAGAGATGGACCAAAAAGAGGAGAGAGACAGAGAGATGGACCAAAAAGAGGAGAGAGACAGAGAGATGGACCAAAAAGAGGAGAGAGACAGAGAGATGGACCAAAAGAGGAGAGAGAGACAGAGAGATGGACCAAAAAGAGGAGAGAGAGACAGAGAGATGGACCAAAAAGAGGAGAGAGAGACAGAGAGATGGACCAAAAAGAGGAGAGAGACAGAGAGATGGACCAAAAAGAGGAGAGAGACAGAGAGATGGACCAAAAAGAGGAGAGAGACAGAGAGATGGACCGAAAAGAGGAGAGAGAGAGAGAGATGGACCAAAAAGAGGAGAGAGACAGAGAGATGGACCAAAAAGAGGAGAGAGACAGAGAGATGGACCAAAAAGAGGAGAGAGAGACAGAGAGATGGACCAAAAAGAGGAGAGAGAGACAGAGAGATGGACCAAAAAGAGGAGAGAGACAGAGAGATGGACCAAAAAGAGGAGAGAGACAGAGAGATGGACCAAAAAGAGGAGAGAGAGACAGAGAGATGGACCAAAAAGAGGAGAGAGACAGAGAGATGGACCAAAAGAGGAAGAGACAGAGAGAGGACAAAAAGAGAGAGAGACAGAGAGATGGACCAAAAAGAGGAGAGAGACAGAGAGATGGACCAAAAAGAGGAGAGAGACAGAGAGATGGACCAAAAAGAGGAGAGAGACAGAGAGATGGACCAAAAAGAGGAGAGAGAGACAGAGAGATGGACCAAAGAGAATGGACCAAAAAGAGGAGAGAGAGACAGAGAGATGGACCAAAAAAGAGGAGAGAGAGACAGAGAGAAAGGATGGACAAAAGAGAGGAGAGAGACAGAGAGATGGACCAAAAAGAGGAGAGAGACAGAGAGATGAACCAAAAAGAGGAGAGAGACAGAGAGATGGATGGACCAAAAAGAAGAGAGAGACAGAGAGATGGTTGGACAAAAGAGAGGAGAGAGACAGAGAGATGGACCAAAAAGAGGAGAGAGACAGAGAGATGGTTGGACCAAAAAGAGGAGAGAGACAGAGAGATGGACCAAAAAGAAGAGAGAGACAGAGAGATGGATGGACCAAAAAGAGGAGAGAGACAGAGAGATGGTTGTGTGATGTCTGTGAAGATTCTCATTCATCCAGGTCATCTTAGTCAAAAGTGCTTAGTTGTAGGCAACTGGACTTCTTATTGAGCTTGACAACGTTTCGTCTGTTACAACAGACTTCGTCAGGTCTAATTCTGGTGTGGGAAGAGGTGCTATTTATCTCTGGAGGAACCTCTTGGGCCGCCCCTTGGTCCAGGTGTGAATTGGCCAGAGAGTCGTCAAGGTTTTGGAATGTCCTGATGGGCCATTAGATGGGCCATCAGGACAGTAATTGTACCTTCTAGGGTGGGACCTCAAAGGAGCGTGGTGCATAGCAGATAACTGATGACGTAGCCCCCCTCCTCTGTTTAAGGTTGGCTGTTCCAGATGGGCAAAGATGGCCCATGTACATTTGTATGGCTCTTTGGAGAAGGTAGTGTGCAGGGGGTGCTGAGAGCAGTCTGCTTAGGGTCACTGACTCTCCCGGTCCCTCGGGACCCCTTAACAGTTAATCTATAACCCTTAACCCTAACCCACCGATGGCCACTCTCTAAACCCCAGTCAGTCAGTCGGAGGGAAGGGGGCCTTCGATGAATGTTACCAAAGTTTTGTACACAGACAGACAGACAAACAAACAAACGCTGGTAAAAAACACAACCTCCTTGGCAGGGGTAATAATAGTAGATTCATGTAACAATGGGCCACATTACATTTTATTTTTTGACTTCATGGTGGGCCGCATGAATGAGAGCAGAGGGCCACAATTGGCCCCCGGGCCTTAGTTTGGCCACTCCTATATTACACAATCTAGTTTGGCAACTCCTGTGTCAACACTATTAAAACACAGACTAAGGTTCATGTGACTGATTCTGTCCCTCAAACAGGGTTTATGTGAAGTTCAAGTGTGACTGATTCTGTCCCTCAAACAGCGGTTTATGTGAAGTTCAAATGTGACTGAAATCTAGAATGGTCTCTGAAAATGATGCCCTTCACTGTTGCACAATAGTGTTACCAAGACCGGCTTTATGACAGTGATTTTATAAAGCCAGTGAGTTTAAGTGCATATTGCGTTTACTCTTGTTTTGGTCATTGAACAACTTGAGCAATATGTCTTTAATCAGTTTCAATAAAGAATTTTTCAAAATTCAATTCTCTCTCTCTCTCTCTCTCTCTCTCCCTCCCTCTCTCCCTCTCTTCTCTCTTCTCTCAAGTGGTGGGTGTACATTAGACACACATACATACACACACAAACACACATACACACCAGAAAGCATGGAGGGAGCGCTTGGCAAGCCAGTGGCCTTACCTACCCCTGCACACAAAGACACACACACACACACACACACACACACACACACGCACACACACACACACACACACACACACACACACACACACACACACACACACTTGTCTGGTCCCTGCAGCAGCGGCGCTGCCTCTTCCAGCCCTATGGGACTCACACTGCGATCAAAACAAACCAGACAAGTAGAGCACAGCCAGCCAAAACAACACACACACACACACACGCACACACATAGAAAGAGGCTAAAACAACACAGCCAACTCAGACAGCAAACAAAAACATATACACTCACACAGACAAACACACACACACAAAGACTTCTCTCCTCATTTTGCTCCTCTAAAGCACATACAACACACACACACACACACAGACACACACACACACACAGCTGAAGAGAGCTGTAGACCTAGATATCAAACATCCAGACAAGGCAAGTTTATATCTATAGCGAAGTTCATACTGACAGGCAGTTCTTGACAGAAAAGGATTGAGAAAAAAGAAAACAAAATATGAAATATAAAAACATAATTTGAAGAGAATCAGGTTGCTGTAGACCACTGATGGAAAAGAAAAGAACAGAGCTGAAGCCCAAATTTGCACATGTTCTAAACGCGTTTAACACTGAAACGCAGAGACCAGCAATCTCCCTTTTCCAAGCGCTGATTCCCAGTCAAACAGCCGGTGTAACAGCCAGGTCTTCTGACTGTAAATACTGCACTTGCAGCAGCGTGGACTGTTTCCCCACTCACGTTTAGTTTCTTTGCCATTTTTCCCCAAAGTGTCTATTACATATTCTATCTTGTCTTTCTCATCTGGTAACTATCAGAGGTGTGTAGTAACTATCAGAGGTATGTGGTAACTTACAGAGGGATGTAGTAACTATCAGAGGTATGTGGTAACTTACAGAGGTGTGTAGTAACTATCAGAGGTATGTGGTAACTATCAGAAGTATGTGGTAACTTACAGAAGGATGTAGTAACTATCAGAGGTATGTGCTAACTATCAGAGGTTACTACAGAGATAAACAGTAATTATCAGAGGTATGTGGTAACTAACAGAGGTATGAAATAACTATCAGAGGTGTGTAGTAACTATCAGAGGGATGTAGTAACTATCAGAGGTATGTAGTAACTATCAGAGGTATGTAGTAACTATCAGAGGGATGTAGTAACTATCAGAGGGATGTAGTAACTATCAGAGGGATGTAGTAACTATCAGAGGTATGTAGTAACTATCAGAGGTATGTAGTAACTATCAGAGGTATGTAGTAACTATCAGAGGTATGTAGTAACTATCAGAGGGATGTAGTAACTATCAGAGGTATGTAGTAACTATCAGAGGTGTGTAGTAACTATCAGAGGTATGTAGTAACTATCAGAGGGATGTAGTAACTATCAGAGGTATGTGGTAACTATCAGAGGTATGTAGTAACTATCAGAAGTATGTGGTAACTATCAGAGGTATGTAGTAACTATCAGAGGTATGTGGTAACTAACAGAGGTATGAAATAACTATCAGAGGTGTGTAGTAACTATCAGAGGTATGTAGTAACTATCAGAGGTATGTAGTAACTATCAGAGGTATGTGGTAACTATCAGAAGTATGTGGTAACTATCAGAGGTATGTAGTAACTATCAGAGGTATGTAGTAACTATCAGAGGTATGTGGTAACTATCAGAGGTATGTAGTAACTATCAGAAGTATGTGGTAACTATCAGAAGTATGTGGTAACTATCAGAGGGATGTAGTAACTATCAGAAGTATGTGGTAACTATCAGAAGTATGTGGTAACTATCAGAGGTATGTGGTAACTATCAGAGGTATGTGGTAACTATCAGAGGTATGTAGTAACTATCAGAAGTATGTGGTAACTATCAGAAGTATGTAGTAACTATCAGAGGTATGTAGTAACTATCAGAGGTATGTGGTAACTATCAGAGGTATGTAGTAACTATCAGAGGTATGTAGTAACTATCAGAAGTATGTGGTAACTATCAGAAGTATGTAGTAACTATCAGAGGTATGTAGTAACTATCAGAAGTATGTGGTAACTATCAGAAGTATGTAGTAACTATCAGAGGTATGTAGTAACTATCAGAGGTATGTAGTAACTATCAGAGGGATGTAGTAACTATCAGAGGTATGTAGTAACTATCAGAGGTATGTAGTAACTTATAGAGGTATGTGGTAACTTACAGAGATACACAGTAACTATCAGAGGTATGTGGTAACTTGTTATGCATTGTTCTTGTTTAGTTGTTTTTGTAATTATATTTTTGTGTATCTGTCATATAGTGATTATGTCAGTGCATTGTGCCCAGTATGCATTTCATTGTCTCATTTCTATGCATATTCTACTGGTGCACATGCAGTAGTTTGGGTTAGTGTTAGGGTTTATTGCAGTAGTTTGGGTTAGGGTTTATTGCAGTAGTTTGGGTTAGTGTTAGGGTTTATTGCAGTAGTTTGGGTTAGGGTTTATTGCAGTAGTTTGGGTTAGGGTTTATTGCAGTAGTTTGGGTTAGTGTTAGGGTTTATTGCAGTAGTTTGGGTTAGTGTTAGGGTTTATTGCAGTAGTTTGGGTTAGGGTTTATTGCAGTAGTTTGGGTTAGGGTTTATTGCAGTAGTTTGGGTTAGGGTTTATTGCAGTAGTTAGGGTTAGGGTTTATTGCAGTAGTTTGTCATGCTGCAGCTAGTGAGTGCTGCTGCACGTAGCCCAGCTAGTAAAGTGTCACTGTGAGCTAGCATCCTGACACCACTGTGTGCAGTGCATGAAGGTGGTCTAGTTGTGTTTGGCAGGAGCTGGGATGTGTCCTGCTCACTCCAGTGCGTGATGTTTTATTTCTTCCCATATATCTCAGTAATAAAACTTCAGATTGGTTATGGTGTCCATCATCACTACATCACTGTGCAGAGAAGGGCAGAGGGGAGAGCCTCCATCACACTATTATGGGTTTTCACTTTAGAACAACTAAACACTAAACAAATTCATCTACATTTGAACATAAGGCTTTAACCTGGATTTAACTGAGCTAAAGAATAAGGACCAAGTCAGAGAAACAGAAATGTCCCACCTGCTTGTCTGAGTGTCTTTCACACATACACACACAAACACACACACACACACACACACTTGTTTGAGTGTCTCTGACAGAGACAGATTCTCATCCTACTGCATCATTAAAACATTTATTCCAGCTGACATGCAGAAATCAACGCTAATGACATTTCTGCTGCCATACATCAGCACCAATATACCTGTAGGAGCCAAAAGGTTCTTATTTTGATTTTGCATTAATTATTTTCTTATTCTATGTTGTACAAGTCTCCTTTCCTCCCTCTAGTGGTCAGTAGGCCACCTGTTCTATTTATACAGGTGATGTTACCTGACGGGGTGTGGCTCCAGCAGGAAGTGATGGTTTTTGACCAGACGACCAAGAAGGAGTAGAATCCAGACACGAGACAATCCTTAGTTTATCTTATTAATCCTTATTTTCATTTCAGTTTTATACTTTTTGATCAGTGTACTTATATTTGTTTTCAATAAATTCAGCAATATTTTGGGACTTTTTGTATCTGGACCTCTTTCCTTGGGAGTTTGAGTCATACCCTCCAGCAAGGCCACCAGAGTGGTTATTAATCAGACAAAGACTCAGACAAAGAAATAGCCACTACAATACCTGAACCTGAAGTGGGTACGTCTGTGTGTGTGTGTGTGTGTGTGTGTGTGTGTGTGTGTGTACGTCTGTGCGAGAGTGTGTGTATACATCTGTGTGAGTGTGTGTGTGTGTGTATGTATGCGCGCGCATCTGTGTGAGAGTGTGTGTGTGTGTGTGTGTGTGTGTGTGTGTGTGTACTGTGACATTGTGCTGGGGAAAGGTTCTATTTTGATGTAATTTTCCTCCAATTGCTTGGGAATCTCTTCAAGTCATTTCATTTCTGATCTCTTTCTCTCTCTCTCTCTCTCTTTCTCTCTCTTTCTCTCTCTCTCTCTCTTTCACACACACACACACACACACACACACACACAAATCTCTTCTGATCATTATTTGTGTTTAAGGGCACTCGTCTCAAGGCCATGAGCATTGCTGGACCATTAGTGTGTCTGGGGCATTTACAACTGCCACTGAGGCACACACACACACACACAAGGCTCTTTGCCCTCTGAACATGTGCACACACTCACACACAAACCAAATCTACAGGATGGAGCTGTCCTAGGTACTGAATCTGGGAGGATGGGTCTGGCCCAAGTGCTGTTTGTGCTTTTGAGGCCCATGCCAGAGAGCTGTCCGAGGCGCGGAATCCTCAGAGAGCTGTCCGCGGTGCTGAAGCCCACGTCTTATCCATGGTGTGGATGGTAATGGAGTTGTGATGAGATGCAGCCATGATACAAACATGATGACATAAAGCTGAGGGTGTGTAAGCACATCAAAGAAACCTCCAAGAGACACACACACACACACACACATATATATGTACGGCACAGTATTTTGGAATTATTATGATGCTCAGCTAAAATCATGGACAAATTGTACTTTCCCTGCATGACATTCCTGCATCCACACACACACACACACACACACAAAGCGAAGGTGCGATAAAAGGGGGTTAAATCTTCTGTTGTGTGTTTGTCTCTCGGCCAGCAGGGGGAGCTCTAATGGGAGCTTCACTAGGAGGCTCCTGGTCCTCCTGCTTGCTTACTCAACATCAGCTGGCAGCGGCGCTGTGGCTTGCTCCACTTACTCTCATTTACTGTTTGCACTACATCCCATAATACACTACATATACACACACACTACAGCTTTGCTTCGTCTCACATTCACTGACTTCTGCACATAGTTGTTTGTGTCTGATACACATTGCTGTGGTCCCCGTTTATGTTGTGGCAGCCTTGAGCCAGGAAGTCATGACAGTGTGTGTATGAGAGGGTGTGTGTGTGTGTGTGTGTGTGTGTGTGTGTGTTTGATCATACCCTCATCTCATCCATCCTCTCCAGAAACTGCAGTACTCCTGTTTTGCTCTTCCTCCTCCCCACAACTCTTCCTTTGTCAGTTTAAACTCCATTTCACACACACACACATGCACAACCATGTGCACAGATACACACACACCTACACACAGAGACACACACGCACACACACACACACACACAAACGCACACACTCTACAAACACACACACACAGATACACACATGCACACAGAGACACACACACATACACACACACACACACATGCACAGATACACACACACATATACCCCCCCCCACACACACACACACACATACTCCCACAGACACAGACACACACAGATAGACTACACACACTGATATCCACTATTGGATCCAATTAATGAATTATGAACAGCAGAAGTTGATGCTGTTGTGTGTTTGACTTGTCAGCTCATTTTATGATGTGGTTTACTATAGTGATGGCTCTGTTATGATGTGGTTTATAGTAATGGCTCTGTTATGATGTGGTTTATAGTGATGGCTCTATTATGATGTGGTTTACTATAGTGATGGCTCTGTTATGATGTGGTTTATAGTGATGGCTCTATTATCATGTGGTTTACTATAGTGATGGCTCTGTTATGATGTGGTTTATAGTGATGGCTCTATTATGATGTGGTTTACTATAGTGATGGCTCTGTTATGATGTGGTTTATAGTGATGGCTCTGTTATGATGTGATTTACTATTGTGATGGCTCTGTTATGATGTGGTTTATAGTGATGGCTCTATTATGATGTGGTTTACTATAGTGATGGCTCTGTTATGATGTGATTTACTATAGTGATGGCTCTGTTATGATGTGATTTACTATAGTGATGGCTCTGTTATGATGTGGCTTACTATAGTGATGGCTCTGTTATGATGTAGTTTACTATAGTGATGGCTCTTATGTAAAGCCAGTATGGTGGTTTAATGTTCACAGATCTTGGTATTAAAACAAACAGTGGCACACACACCAGACCCTCTGCATTTTTATGCCGCAGTCTAGGAGTACAGCAGTGTGCCATATCAGGGGTTTTCCAATATTTTGTAATGTACAGTATTCTGCAGGTAGAGTATATTTTTGAACAGTAGATACAATGTGTCCACTAGTGCAGCATATCATCTTGTCCCTGTTCCTGCATGTTGCACTGCAATAGGTCAGGGGTCATTACATGGGTATTACATCACTTGAGGTTCTCATATGATGTCCTACTACAATCAGTAATGCATGTAAATAGGTCTACAGTACAGGAAACAGGGCAAATATGGAATTAGAGTTGAATGTATTGAATTTTATTTCTTTTAGGTTTTGACTTCACAGTCAACTGTTTAAATAACTTGCTGTAGGTCCATACTTTTGTTGGAGGGGAACATTCATGGAGAAATATCTGTGAGTGACCAGGAGAAGTATTCATGGAGAAACATCTGTGAGTGACCAGGAGAAGTATTCATGGAGAAACATCTGTGAGTGACCAGGAGAAGTATTCATGGAGAAACATCTGTGAGTGACCAGGAGAAGTATTCATGGAGAAACATCTGTGAGTGGTTGAGTGTGTTTGCCCTAAAGCCTTGCAAAAGAGAACATAGTTTAGCTCCCATGGGCCACGGCTGTTCTGAGTGTTTTGAAAAAGAGACGTGTGAAAATGATTAGCAAAAAACTGTAAAATGTCTGTGTAGAAATGGATGTGTGTGCGTGTGATGTGTGTATTTTGTCTGTGTGTGTGTATGTGTGTGTGTGTGTGCGTGTGTGAGTGTGTGTGTGTGTGTGTGTGTGTGTGTGTGTGTAGGGTGGGGAGGGCATTAGAAAACTTGGACAGGTGGACAGGAAGCGACACC
>PYXC01000773.1:25000-30000 GCA_015244755.2 Tenualosa ilisha
ACACACACACACACACACATACAGTAGACATCTGTACACACATACACACACACCACACATACAGTAGACATCTATACATGCACAAACACACACACACACATACAGTAGACATCTATACACACACACACACACACATTTACAATAAGACATCTATACACACACACACACACACACACACACACACACATACAGTAGACATCTATACACACACACACATACAGTAGACATCTATACACACACACACACACACACATACAGTAGACATCTATACACACACATACAGTAGACATCTATACACACATACACACATACAGTAGACATCTATACACACACACACACATACAATAGACATCTATACACACACCACACACACACATACAATAGACATCTATTACACACACACACACACACATACAATAGACATCTATACACACACACACCACACACATACAATAGACATCTATACACACCACCACACAGTAGACATGGGAAACATGATTATGAAGTATAAAATATATGACTAATAACTACTTAACACTTGATGTCCCTGTGTGTGTGTATTTGTGTGTCTGTGTGTGTGTATTTGTGTGGTCTGTGTGTGTGCATTTGTGTGTCTGTGTGTGTGTATTTGTGTGTCTGTGTGTGTGTGTCTGTGTGTGTGTATTTGTGTGTGTGTATTTGTGTGTCCGTGAGTGTGCGTATTTGTGTGTCCGTGAGTGTGCGCATTTGTGTGTCCGTGTGTGTGTGTGTATTTGTGTGTCTGTGAGTGTGCACATTTGTGTGTCCGTGTGTATGTGTGTATTTGTGTGTCCGTGTGTGTGTGTGTGTATCTGTGTGTCCGTGTGTGTGTGTATCTGTGTATTTGTGTGTCCGTGTGTGTGTGTGTATTTGTGTGTCCGTGTGTGTGTGTGTATTTGTGTGTCCGTGTGTGTGTGTGTATCTGTGTGTCCGTGTGTGTGTGTATCTGTGTGTCCGTGTTTATGTGTGTATTTGTGTATCTGTGTGTCCGTGTGTGTGTGTATCTGTGTATTTGTGTGTCCGTGTGTGTGTGTGTATTTGTGTGTCCGTGTGTGTGTGTGTATTTGTGTGTCCGTGTGTATGTGTGTATCTGTGTGTCCGTGTGTGTGTGTATCTGTGTGTCCGTGTTTATGTGTGTATTTGTGTATCTGTGTGTCCGTGTGTGTGTGTATCTGTGTATTTGTGTGTCCGTGTGTGTGTGTGTATTTGTGTGTCCGTGTGTGTGTGTGTATTTGTGTGTCCGTGTGTATGTGTGTATCTGTGTGTCCGTGTGTGTGTGTATCTGTGTGTCCGTGTTTATGTGTGTATTTGTGTATCTGTGTGTCCGTGTGTGTGTGTGTATCTGTGTATTTGTGTGTCCGTGTGTGTGTGTGTATTTGTGTGTCCGTGTGTGTGTGTGTATCTGTGTGTCCGTGTGTGTGTGTGTATCTGTGTGTCCGTGTGTGTGTGTGTATTCATGGGTGTCACTGGGTGGTTTTTGTCACGGTTGTAAATATAATAGGCAGTTAGTATTTCACAATCTCTCTCCCTCTCTCTTTCTCTCTCTCTCTCTATCTCTCTATCTCTCTCTCTTTCACTGCCCCCCCACCTGTCTCTGTCTCTCCAGTGGTTCTGTTGGACACCACAGCTGTTCAGGGGGAGCTAGGGTGGAGAACATATCCAGTGAACGGGGTGAGTGTACACACGCACACACACACACACACACACACACATACACACACACACACACACAGCCACCCACTCACCCATACACACACATATACACACATATACAGTGAACAGGCTGAGTGTATGAGAGAGACGTTCACACATACACACACACTCCTGAAGGGCCTTTGGAGATGATTGTCCCTTGAGGTGACGTGAATAATTGCACAGCAGATCTGAGATGAAATCTGATTGGCTGCTGTGATGAGACCCTAGAGAGAGAGAGTGTGTGTGTGTGTGTGTGTGTGTGTGTGTGTGTGTGTGTGCAATCAAAACCACTCTGCTATCGCTGTTGTGTGAATGTGGAAACTCATCAAGGTAAGAAGATCTCTGGAGGTGAGGCTCAGGAATCTGTGTGTGTGGTGTGTGTGTGTGTGTTGTGTGTGTGCATCTGTATACACACACTCACAAGTGAGCATGCGCGCGCACACACAGACACAAACACACACACACCACACACCACACACACACACACACACACACACATACACACACACACACACACACACAGGATGTGGGTGTGTGTTGAGAGGATAGGGGAAGTGTTAGTCCTGTGATCTCTTCTTTAAGTGGATTCACCATGAGCACCGCAGAGCTAAGACACAACACACACACACACACACACACACACACACACACACACACACACACACACTCATACACACATACTGTCACGAGCCCAAACAATGGACAAAGGGCCCCATAACATGAATCAAGCTGCAGTCTTTGGTTTCCAGTGAAAATGGTGAGTGTAATGAAATTCGTGCTACAATTTCCAAAGCAGAAGTCCGACGGCTGCGGCAAGAGAGAAAAGGGAAAGCAAACGGAAAACCTCAGACTTCCTGACTTGGAGACGTTTGAGCTCGCTGGCTCCCGGAGAGCAAAACAGCGAATCTTCCTGCGCTCACCTCCCTACTCTCTCTAACTAAACTAAAACCGTGTGGGAAAGAAGGAACAGCCGCCGTAAACTGTAACAAAATATTTACAACTATTTACAAATTAGGCAGCAGAAAATAAAGTACAAGGAAAAAAAACAAGGGATGCAGACTAAACACAATTCCAATCCCAAATAACACAACGTGTGAGCTGTGCTGTGTCCAGTGTGGTCTGGGCCGGGCAAAAAGCAGATCTGATGAGAGAGGGGGAGAGAGAGAGAGAGAGAGAGGGAAGAGACAGAGAGAGAGAGAGAGAGAGAGAGAGAGAGGGAGAGAGAGAGAGAGAGAGGGAGAGAGAGAGAGAGGCCATCTTGGAATAGGGCGGCTTAAGTGGCAGAGGGCCGGCCCAGCAGGTCATCCAGTATTTAACTCAGACTCCACCTACAGGACAGAGAGAAAAAAAGACAACACTGCCCCACGTAACACACACACACACACACACACACACATATCCAGTGACCAGGGTATGAGAGAGAGGCACACACACACACAGGTGCACGTGCACACACACATAAACATACACACACACACACACAAAGGCTGTACGTGAGTGTGTGTGTGTGTGTGAGTGTGTGTGTGACCATTTTAGCCTCCTTAATGTGTGGATGGCAGACGGCTGAGGTGCTATTTGATTCACCCAGGAGCCCATCTCCACTGTATATCATTTACACACACACACACACACTTTTACACACATGCATGCACACACACACACATACATATACACGCATACAGGCACACACACATACACGCATACAAGCACACTTACATGTACACACACACACACACAAACACACTTTTACACATGCACATGCACACATACAAGCACACATACATGCATGCACACACACTTACCTTACACAACGCATGTACCACACACACATCTATCTATCTATCTATCTATCTATCTATCTATCTATCTATCTGTTTATCTATCTATCTATCTATCTATCTATCTATCTATCTGTCTGTCTCTCTCTGTCTCTAGTGGGATGCCATCACAGAGATGGACGAGCGGACCGGTCCAGTTCACACGTTCCAGGTGTGTCAGGTTCTGGAGCCCAATCAGAACAACTGGCTGGAGTCGGGCTGGCTGCTCCGCGGCGCCGCCCAGAGGGTGTTTGTGGAACTGCGTTTCACGCTGCGCGACTGTAATTCCATCCCCTGGGGGGGCGGGGCCTGCAAGGTGAGACAGGCCAATAGGACAGAAGCAGCCTGATTGCCTCCATGTCTGATGAAATATTGTATGGTATTAATATTATGGTGTCATCACACACACTATATGGTTATTATGCTTTATCACACACACTATATGGTTATTATGGTGTCATCACACACACTATATGGTTATTATGCTGTCATCACACACACTATATGATTATTATAAGTTATTAATGATGTTTGTTTTGTATGGTACACAATAACATATAGCAATACACACAACTCAATAACAGTGAATATATGAATGTAGTTCTTTACTTTGTGATGTATGATGTGATATAGTGGGGATCTATATGTGTGTGATGTAAGATCTACATTTACATTTACGCTTTTATCCAAAGCGACTTACATTTTTTGTCAACTATCAATTGTTCAGGGCCAGTCTCCCCTAGAGCAGCTTAGGGTTCAGTGTCTTGCTCAAGGGCACAACGGTGGCAGCCGGGATTCGAACCCACAACTTTTCAGGCTACTTACACGCTAGCCAGGTTCCTTAACCACTACACTACCACCACTACAAATGATCTGCTGTGACATGTGATCTGATGTGTGATCTGATGTGATGTGTGATCTGATGTGATGTGTGATCTGATGTGATGTATGATCTGATGTGATGTGTGATCTGATGTGATGTGTGATCTGATGTGATGTATGATCTGATGTGATGTGTGATTTGATGTGATGTGTGATCTGATGTGATGTGTGATCTGATGTGATGTGTGATCTGATGTGATCTATGATCTTCCCCACTGCCAGGAGACCTTTAATCTGCTGTACCGGGAGTCCGATGCTCCACCACCCCCTGACCAGCACCTCAATCCTGCTGAATACACCAAGGTTTATGCCATCTGTGTGTGTGTGTGTGTGTGTGTGTGTGTGTGTGTTTGAATACACCAAGGTTTATGCCATCTGTGTGTGTGTGTGTGTGTGTGTGTGTGTGTGTGTGTGTGTGTGTGTGTGTTTGAATACACCAAGGTTTATGCCATCTGTGTGTGTGTGTGTGTGTGTGTGTGTTTGAATACACCAAGGTTTATGCCATCTGTGTGTGTGTGTGTGCGTGTGTGTGTTTGAATACACCAAGGTTTATGCCATCTGTGTGTGTGTGTGTGTGTGTGTGTGTGT
>PYXC01000773.1:35000-37500 GCA_015244755.2 Tenualosa ilisha
CTACAGGCATCTCTTTCCTCTCTCTCTCTCTTTCGCTCATCCCCCCCTCTCTCTCCCTCTCTCTCTTCCTCCCTACCTTTATCACTCTCTCAAGTTCAATGGGAATAATATTTATTGTCATGAATGTAAATACAATATTGTCAAAGCATGAATGCAAATGATAGAAGTAGAATAATCAATAAAATATTAAATAATAAATAGAAGAAAATGAAACTTAATTAATCTCCCAAAGTAAATAATAATAATGAACACAAGGGATAAAAGATAATAAAACTACCAGACAAACAAATCAAAACAAAAGCATGAATGGATTATCAGCTGATGATCATGTGGACTCTTCCCGCTCAATATGTGGCTGGACTCTCAGAAGCCTGAAGCTCGTTGCGTAAGCGTGCTAATTCAATTCAATTCAATTCTACTTCTGCAGCGCCTTTTCTAATAGGATTGTCTCATGCCACTTCACAGGAGCACCCAAGGGCAACAGGGCCAAGGAAAAACTCCTTATGTTTAGTTAGTCTAGGAAGAAACACGACTCAACTTAACCCAACTGCCAGGGGTCATGCAGGAAAAGTACAATCAGTAGTAACCGTGATAGACTACAAGTTGTCCATGGTTTTAGCTAAGGTTCATAATAGAGTATATCCCATAACATGACATGGTAGTCAGTCCATAGGTGGTTATCAAGAATTATGGCTGGACAGTGAACTAGCAGCCAGACAGTGTTAAAGTCAAGGAGTCAGATGGGTCCATTTGACAGTGCCATTGTGAGGGGTGTCAGTCACAAAGCCTGAAGGAAGGGGAGTCAGGCCTGGCATGGGCGCCCAGGAAGGGCCTCTATGATGGAGAGTCGGTCCTGACATGGGCCTCTCGTAGTGTTGGTTGCAGTCCACTCAGGAGGGGAGGGTGAGAGGAGTCTACCGGAATGAGGCAAGGATGACAGCAGAGATGATTGTGGACAGAGGAAGCAAATGAATTAGGCCAGGCTCACACATCAGAGAGCAAATGTGTCATTTGTGCACACATACATACAGAGAGAGAAAGTTGTACGCCATGACAGATGAAAGATTTGTGGCGGCACTAGGCTATAGCAACATAACTAAGGTATGATGCATGGCAACCCAGCACCACTGCAGGGATGGTCAGTGGCTGCCATGCCTCACAACTGGGGGCAACAGCAGAGGCAGTTCCTCCCAAAAGACCCATGAGAAGTGATGATTTGCCAGCACCATCCCTAACCATGGGAAACAGTAAAGAGGAAGGTTTTAAGTCTAGACATGAAGCTGTTGAAAGCGTCTGCTAGTCTGATGTGGGGGAGGGGTTATTCCACAAGAGAGGCGCACGGTAGCAAAAGGCTCTTCCTCCTTTTGCAGATTTTGATATTCTCAGGATTAGAAGACCAGCATTTGGGGATCTTAGGGTTCTAGATGGTAAGGGACAAGCAAGTCTTTAATATCTGTTGGCGCACAGCCACTGAGGGCTTTTTAGGTTAGGCTGTCCTGGGGGGTGCTGGGGTGTGGAGGCCAGAAGTGGGCAGTCACTGTGCAGGATTCAGTGTTTCATGGGGGTCGTTCTATATCAAGGGGCGTCACTGTGCAGGATTCAGTGTTTCATGGAGGTCATTCTATATCAAGGGGAGCTCAAAAAGCGCAGGACACTAGAGGAGGTGTTTGTAGGGACGTTCCTTATCTGGTCGAGAAGAAGAGAAAGGTGTGTTTTATTAATTTCCTACTAGGGCCTGTTAAGATGGCCATTTGGTTAACAAGAAAGAGCAAGGCTATGGGATGTGGCTCAGTGATTTTGTTGAGGTCTTTAGGGGGGTAATGGGAAGCAGAATCAGAACTGAGCTGCTTATTACAAAATAGCCAATGAGATTGAAGGTTTCCTTGTAATATGGGGATGGTGGATTGCTGTGTGAGGGGGGAGGTGTGGAAGGTATGAGCTGTGTTGACTTGAGATGCATTGTGTAGTTCCAATGGTGGTTTATTATTGTTGATATTGGTTTGGCTGTAACACTACTATACTGATGGAATAAAAGAATGTTAAGTCTCTCTCTCTCTTTATATATATGTATATATGTATATATAGAGAGAGATTGATAGATAGATAGATAGATAGATAGATAGATAGATAGATAGATAGATAGATAGAGATCATATCTCTTTCTCTCTCTTTATCTCTCTCCCTGTCTAGTGCAGTCCTGCTGGCTGTAGAGGTGTTTGTTTGTTTGTGTGATGCTGTTTATTTTAAACTGAACCCTTTTTCTCCCATTAACTATGCAGCGGAATGTACACCATGGAGTGTGTGTGTGTGTGTGTGTGTGTGCGTGTGCGCGCGCGCGCATATTGTGTGTGTTAGGTATCGACTGACTCCTTTTAATATCGCCTGTGTGTTACCCTTGAAGTGTTACCTGTCAGACTAGTTGCCATGGTGATACAAGTATGTCTCTCTCAAGCACTCACCTCTCCCCTCCTTTCCTCTCCTCTTTTCTTCTTCTCTCCTC
>PYXC01000773.1:42500-47500 GCA_015244755.2 Tenualosa ilisha
AGTGTAAAGTATTGTATGTGTATATGTGGAGGGGGCGTATGTCAGTATAGAACATAGAACATGCCTATGTGTATGTCAGTATAGAACATAGAACATGCCTGTGTGTATGTCAGTATAGAACATAGAACATGCCTGTGTGTATGTCAGTATAGAACATAGAACATGCCTATGTGTATGTCAGTACAGAACATAGAACATGCCTGTGTGTATGTCAGTGTAGAACATAGAACATGCCTGTGTGTATGTCAGTGTAGAACATAGAACATGCCTGTGTGTATGTCAGTATAGAACATGCCTGTGTGTGTGTCAGTATAGAACATAGAACATGCTTGTGTGTGTGTCAGTATAGAACATAGAACATGCCTGTGTGTACGTCAGTATAGAACATAGAACATGCCTATGTGTGTGTCAGTATAGAACACAGAACATGCTTGTGTGTGTGTCAGTATAGAACATAGAACATGCCTGTGTGTACGTCAGTATAGAACATAGAACATGCCTATGTGTGTGTTAGTGTAGAACATACAACATGCCTGTGTGTGTGTCAGTATAGAACATAGAACATGCCTGTGTGTGTGTCAGTATAGAACATAGAACATGCCTGTGTGTGTGTCAGTATAGAACATGCCTGTGTGTGTGTCAGTATAGAACATAGAACATGCCTGTGTGTGTCAGTATAGAACATAGAACATGCCTGTGTGTGTGTCAGTATAGATCATGCCTGTGTGTGTGACAGTATAGAACATAGAACATGCCTGTGTGTGTCAGTATAGAACATAGAACATGCCTGTGTGTGTGTCAGTATAGAACATGCCTGTGTGTGTGTCAGTATAGAACATAGAACATGCCTGTGTGTGTCAGTATAGAACATAGAACATGCCTGTGTGTGTGTCAGTATAGAACATGCCTGTGTGTATGTCAGTGTAGAACATAGAACATGCCTGTGTGTGTGTCAGTATAGAACATGCCTGTGTGTGTGTCAGTATAGAACATAGAACATGCTTGTGTGTGTGTCAGTATAGAACATAGAACATGCCTGTGTGTACGTCAGTATAGAACATAGAACATGCCTATGTGTGTGTCAGTATAGAACACAGAACATGCTTGTGTGTGTGTCAGTATAGAACATAGAACATGCCTGTGTGTACGTCAGTATAGAACATAGAACATGCCTATGTGTGTGTTAGTGTAGAACATACAACATGCCTGTGTGTGTGTCAGTATAGAACATAGAACATGCCTGTGTGTGTGTCAGTATAGAACATAGAACATGCCAGTGTGTGTGTCAGTATAGAACATGCCTGTGTGTGTGTCAGTATAGAACATAGAACATGCCTGTGTGTGTCAGTATAGAACATAGAACATGCCTGTGTGTGTGTCAGTATAGAACATGCCTGTGTGTGTGTCAGTATAGAACATAGAACATGCCTGTGTGTGTCAGTATAGAACATAGAACATGCCTGTGTGTGTGTCAGTATAGAACATGCCTGTGTGTGTGTCAGTATAGAACATAGAACATGCCTGTGTGTGTCAGTATAGAACATAGAACATGCCTGTGTGTGTGTCAGTATAGAACATGCCTGTGTGTGTGTCAGTATAGAACATAGAACATGCCTGTGTGTGTGTCAGTGTAGAACATAGAACATGCCTGTGTGTGTGTCAGTATAGAACATGCCTGTGTGTGTGTCAGTATAGAACATAGAACATGCCTGTGTGTGTGTCAGTATAGAACATAGAACATGCCTGTGTGTGTGTGTGTGTGTGTGTGTTTGTAGGGGGCGCACAGTACATTAGTATAGAACATGCCAGTGTGTATGTGTGTGTGAATGTGTGTGTGTGTGTGTGTGTGTGTGTGTGTGTTTGGGTGGGGGGCCTCATGCAAGTATGTCTGTTCATGTGTGTATGGCGGGTGCATACACACACAATGTGTACACAGTTGTTCTACACACAAGGTGAATTAAAAAAGCTCGTTCACAGAACGACTTTAAATTTCTCTTAATTATAATGCGCAGTTTACATTTATATAACCTGATCACATATATATATATATATATATATATCACCATATCACAGCAGCAATAATGCAGTGATCAATTCTATCATTTGCTAAAACAGCAGTGTCTTTATATTTTCTGCGCCACACTGGTTCAAAGCAAATGAAGAAGCGCAGACTGTTTGGCCTAGTGGGTGAGTCGGATTCACAAAAACATTGAAATAAATCAGATGCAGGAATTAGCCAGTGCCCATGTAAGCCACTCATTAAAGCTAGCTGGGTGTAGTTCATAGATGACAAACAATCTGACGATGAAGACAGTGAATCCTGTGGTGTGGAAGGAGGTCTGTACTGTCAAACTGTCACAACTGCAGTCATTCACTTTTCATTACAAGCCATTCAAATTGTTTAGGCATAGACTTGAATAATTGTACTGTTGCCTGAAAGCAATTTTTAACATCCATCACCACTCTTCCACCTTTAGCATGGCGATCAGTGCAAAATATGTTATCGCCGTCCACATAAATAAAAGCATCAGAGTGGATCCACCCATCTGTCCAGTTGGCCCAAATCTGACTGTATCAATTCCTGGCAATAGACTTCTTACATTTGCACTCATGCACTTGTTGTGCATTCATGACACTCACATGTATGTGCACTGAACCAACGCTGGACCTGTTTAGAAAATCAGCAGGACTTTGCAGCGAAATCCTATTGGCCACAGGACCTGGGTTAGACTGCACATTTCCCATAATACAATAAAGACAGCGCTTCATGTAAAATATAGAGCTACCTGTAAAATATAGAGCTTCATGTAAAATATAGAGCTACATGTAAAATATAGAGCTTTTAGAGTCACCACTGACTGGGATTTTGAGCCCAGGGTTGTTTGATGAGATGAAACTTCACTTCTGAGGAGAGGATGAAGAGTTTACAGTTACATGCATCACATTACAGCTCAGAGTATGAAGTGCAGCGGAGGGTCCTGGTGAGTGACTGAAACATTTCCTCAGATGCACTTTACATCTCACCAAAGTTTACTGGCTGTGCACAGGACTTTACATCTCACCAAAGTTTACTGGCTGTGCACAGGACTTGGTTGGCAGTCAGGGGGTTGGATGAGGCATGTATGGCGTGAGTCTGAACCTGAGATGTAAAGTGCATCTGACTCACCAGGGCCTTCGGCTGCACTGATCCTCTGAGACTTTAGGCAGACAGAGCAGCATCAGCCCGACTCACGGGGGTGGAGTTTGCACTCCAGAGAGGGGAGCAGCTGGAGTGAAGCGGACCGCAGAGGGAGACTCAGACGTTAGCCTGTGGCTAGTATTAGACCTACTTGATTGAAACTCAGCCTGGCAAATAACTCTTAAATCATCTGAAGTGTGTTTATGTGAGTGTGTGTATGTGTTTGTGTGTGTGTTCACGTGGAGGGCTATGTGTGTGTGTGTGTGTGTGTGTGTGTGTGTGTGAGAGAGAGAGAGAGAGAAACACTGGCTGTTTGAAAGTTACTGTGTGTACTGATTAATAATTTTATACCTGATTTTATGTAAGTTCAAGTGTGTGTGTGTGTGTGTGTGTGTGCTTTTGCAGGTGACATATGTCCAGTCATATACATATTCAGCCAGCCAGCTTTTGTGTGTGTGTGTGTGTGTGTGTGGAGTGTGTGTGTGTGTGTGTGTGTGTGTGTGTGAGAGAGAGAGAGAGAGAGAGAGAGAGACAGAGAGAGACCTGTTTGCTGTACCAGAAGCTTCTGTGTTTGGGAAATAATAGCCAGTGCCACACATATACACACACATACACTCTCTCTCACACACACACACACACACACACACACACACACACACACACGCTATAATGGATCATGCTGTAATTAAGATCTGTAACAGTGGAGGCAGGAGCAGTTGGTCTATTTTTCCACATCACCAATCTGTTATTAAAAGTCATATGATTAAACCCCCCGGCATCAACCCTCTCAATCAAGCTGTGTGTGTGTGTGTGGTGTGTGTATATGTGTGGGTTTGTGTGTGTGAGCAGATGTGTGTGTGTTCAAGTGCGTCTGTAGTGGGGCTGATCAGGAGAGTGTGTGTGTGTGTGTTTGAGAGCTGTAACCTTTGACATGTGTGTGTGTTCATGTGCGTCTGTGGTGGGGCTGATCAGGAGAGAGAGTGTGTGTGTGTGTGGAGAGCTGTAACCTTTGACGTGTGTGTGTGTTCATGTGCGTCTGTGGTGGGGCTGATCAGGAGAGAGTGTGTGTGTGTGTGTGTGTGTGAGAGCTGTAACCTTTGACGTGTGTGTGTGTTCAGGTGCGTCTGTGGTGGGGCTCATTAGGAGAGAGTGGGCGTCACATTCCTCTATCGCCCTCTCCTGGCGTGAGGTGGGAGAGGCTCCAGTTCCCATCCTTGACTATGAGATTAGATACTATGAGAAGGTGAGGCTCCACCACTTCAGCACTGAACAGCTCACCACACCCATCTCTCTCTCTCTCACACTCTCTCTCTCTTTCTTTCTCTCTCTCCTTCAACCCTTCTCTTCTCATCACTCCTTCTCTATTTCTCTCTCCCTCTCTCACTCACTCTCTCTCTCCTTCTCTCTCTGTTAGGAGCGTGAACAGCTGAGTTATTCCTCCATTCGCTCCCATGCTGCTCGTGTCATTGTGTCGGGTCTGAAACCATCCACTCTCTACGTTTTCCACGTCCGAGTTCGAACCGCCGTCGGCTTCAGTGGATTTGGCCCCAAGGCGGAGTTCTCCACCACCGCCCAGAGTAAGACTGGACTAACCTTAATCCTCTACTTAAACCTTAAACCACTGGACTAAGTTTAAACCACTACTTGAACCTGAAACCACTGGACTAACCTTAAACCACTGGACTAAGTTTAAACCACTACTTGAACCTGAAACCACTGGACTAACCTTAAACCACTGGACTAAGTTTAAACCACTAGACTAACCTTAAACCACTGATTTGAACGTTAACCAGTGGACTAACTGTAAACCATTCAATTGACC
>PYXC01000773.1:52500-55000 GCA_015244755.2 Tenualosa ilisha
TGTGTGTACGTGTGAGTGTGTGTGTGTTTGCATGTGTGTGCGTGTGTGCATGTGGTGTGCGCATGTGTGTGTGTGTGTTTGCGTGTGTGTGTGTGTACGTGTGCATGCGTGCGTGTGTGTGTGTGTGTGCATGTGTGTGTGTGTGTGTGTGTGTTTGCGCGCGCGCGCGTGTGTGTGTGTGTGTACGTGTGCGTGCGTGCGTGCGTGCATGCGTGTGTGTGTGTGTGTGTTTGTGTGCACCCACAGACTGCCCTATGATGATTATTGTGGAATACATGCAGAATGGATCCCTGGACACTTTCCTCAAGGTAAGAGCAGCCTAAACAACCTCTCCTGTCTCTCTCTCTCTCTCTCACACACACACACACACACACATTCCCTGTGTTTAACCCATCAGAATCACGAGGGGCGTCTGAGCGTACTGCAGCTGGTGGGGATGCTTCGAGGTGTCGCTGCAGGGATGGCCTACCTGTCGGACGTGGGCTACGTGCACCGCGACCTGTCCGCACGGAACATCCTAGTGGATCAGCGCCTGGAGTGTAAGGTGTCCGAATTTGGACTGTCACGCATGATAGAGGATGAGTCCGAGGCCTCCTACGCATCTATCGTAAGCACACACACACACACACTACTACACATGCCTGCACAAGTGGTGTGTTTAAGTGGAGTGTTTGTCTGTCTGATGTCTGATATGGAGTGTGTGTGTGTGTGTGTGTGTCCTCAGAGAGGAAAGATCCCTGTCCGCTGGACTGCTCCTGAGGCCGTCTCCTATAGGAAGTTCTCCTCGGCCAGCGATGTCTGGAGCTATGGAATCCTCATGTGGGAAGTGATGTCATACGGGGAACGCCCCTACTGGGAGATGTCCAATCAGGATGTAAGAAAATTGTGTGGAACCTCTAGAGGCAGTGTGTGTGTGTGTGTGTGTGTGTGTGTGTAGTCAGGAGAGTGTGACCTGTGACCTAGATGAGTGCTGTAGAGTGTGCAGTGTCTCCCAGGAGTGCAGGTGTCTCTAGTGAGGGTTAGGGCTGATCCACAGTGGTATATTATTCAGTGAGGGTTAGGGCTGATCCACAGTGGTATATTATTCAGTGAGGGTTAGGGTTAGGGCTGATCCACAGTGGTATATTATTCAGTGAGGGTTAGGGCTGATCCACAGTGGTATATTATTCAGTGAGGGTTAGGGCTGATCCACAGTGGTATATTATTCAGTGAGGGTTAGGGTTAGGGCTGATCCACAGTGGTATATTATTCAGTGAGGGTTAGGGTTAGGGCTGATCCACTCAAGGATACTGTCTTGATTTGCACTATTGAAAGACTCTTTTCTTAGAGATGGTGAGACAGTCCAGGATTGGGAGGACTTGGGAGTTGGATTTGTGGGAGGAGTTGGAGTTTAGGGGTGGAGTGATGGAAGGAGCTGGAGTTTTCAGACAGAGGGGTTGGAGGAGGTGAAAGGAGGCGTGATGGGAGGGGCTGAAGGTAGGGGGAGGAGTCTTTTGATCCCATGAGGAGGAGGAGTTAGAGCTCAGAGGCGGGGGGGCGGGGGGGGGGGGGCTCAGCAGTGTGGTCAGATGATTGGGTAATGTTGGTCCCTGACTGTGTTCTGCTCTATGATTGGCTGGACCCTGACTCTCTCCTGCTGTGTGATTGTTTCATGTTGATCCCTGACTCTGTCCTGCTCTGTGATTGGCTGGTCCCTGACTGTGTCCTGCTATGTGATTGGCTGATTCCTGTGATCAGGTGATCCTGTCCATAGCAGAGGGTTATCGTCTGCCGTCCCCCCTGGGCTGCCCAGCTGCTCTCCACCAACTCATGCTGCTCTGCTGGCAGACTGACCACAGCCTCAGACCAGCCTTCAGCCACATCTACAGCTACATGGACACACTGGGGTACACACACACACACACACACACACACACACACACACACACACACACACACACTGCCTCAGACCAGCCTTCAGCCACATCTACAGCTACATGGACACACTGGGGTACACACACACACACACACACACACACACACACACACACACACACACACACACAACCCCACTGCCTCAGACCAGCCTTCAGCCACATCTACAGCTACATGGACACACTGGGTACACACACACACACACACACACACACACACACACACACACACACACACTGCCTCAGACCAGCCTTCAGCCACATCTACAGCTACATGGACACACTGGGTACACACACACACACACACACACACACACACACACACACACACACACACACACACTGCTCAGACCAGCCTTCAGCCACATCTACAGCTACATGGACACACTGGGGTACACACACACACACACACACACACACACACACACACACACACACACTGCCTCAGACCAGCCTTCAGCCACATCTACAGCTACATGGACACACTGGGGTACACACACACACACACACACACACACAACACACACACACACACACACACACACACACACACACACACACACACACACACTGCCTCAGACCAGCCT
>PYXC01000773.1:57500-60000 GCA_015244755.2 Tenualosa ilisha
ACACACACACACACACACACACACACACACACACACACCACGCTAGATGCAGTGTCCACAATGAGCACAGAGTAAGACACACACACACACACACACACACACACACACACACCACGCTAGATGCAGTGTCCACTATGAGCACAGAGTAAGACACACACACACACACACACACACACACACACACACACACACACACACACACACACACACACACACACACATAATTCTAGACACAGTGTCCACTATGAGCATTGAGTAAGACACACACACACACACACACACACACACACACACACACACATAATTCTAGACACAGTGTCCACTATGAGCATTGAGTAAGACACACACACACACACAAACACACACACACACACACACACACACACACACACATAATTCTAGACACAGTGTCCACTATGAGCACAGAGTAAGACACACACACACACACAAACACACACACACACACACACACACACACACACATAATTCTAGACACAGTGTCCACTATGAGCATTGAGTAAGACACACACACACACACACACACACACACACACACACACACACACACACATAATTCTAGACACAGTGTCCACTATGAGCATTGAGTAAGACACACACACACACACACACACACACACACACACACACACACACACACACACACATAATTCTAGACACAGTGTCCACTATGAGCATTGAGTAAGACACACACACACACACACACACACACACACACACACACACACACACACACATAATTCTAGACACAGTGTCCACTATGAGCATTGAGTAAGACACACACACACACACACACACACACACACACACACACACACACACACACATAATTCTAGACACAGTGTCCACTATGAGCATTGAGTAAGACACACACACACACACACACACACACACACACACACACACACACACACACATAATTCTAGACACAGTGTCCACTATGAGCATTGAGTAAGACACACACACACACACACACACACACACACACACACACACACACACATAATTCTAGACACAGTGTCCACTATGAGCATTGAGTAAGACACACACACACACACACACACACACACACACACACACACACACACATAATTCTAGATGCAGTGTTCACTATGAGCATTGAGTAAGACACACACACACACACACACACACACACCACACACACACACACACACACACATAATTCTAGATGCAGTGTTCACTATGAGCATTGAGTAATAGCACATTCCATTTGTCTTGGCAACCAAGATTCGGAGATCGACTGACGTCATGAAACTGTAGTTGTAACATAACAGCAGTTCATCACCTCAATCTAACAACGCACAGATTTACATAACATAACAGCAGTTCATCACCTCAATCTAACAACGCACAGATTTACATAACATAACAGCAGTTCATCACCTCAATCTAACAACGCACAGATTTACATAACATAACAGCAGTTCATCACCTCAATCTAACAACGCACAGATTTACATAACATAACAGCAGTTCATCACCTCAATCTAACAACGCACAGATTTACATAACATAACAGCAGTTCATCACCTCAATCTAACAACGCACAGATTTACATAACATAACAGCAGTTCATCACCTCAATCTAACAACGCACAGATTTACATAACATAACAGCAGTTCATCACCCCAACCAAACAAGGACGCACAGATTTGCATGTTGATCAAGTGTTACAATGTTTTTCTGTGGTCAGATGCAGTCGCAGCCTGTAGCACACAAACGCCTGAAGTAAACAGAAACTTCACTGATGATATGTGCTTTAGGCTAACACTTACAAGATAACCACAGTAGGCTAACACTTACAAGATAACCACAGTAGGCTAACACTTACAAGTTAACAACAGTAGGCTAACACTTACAAGATAACCACAGTAGGCTAACACTTACAAGATAACCACAGTAGGCTAACACTTACAAGATAACCACAGTAGGCTAACACTTACAAGATAACCACAGTAGGCTAACACTTACAAGATAACCACAGTAGGCTAACACTTACAAGTTAACAACAGTAGGCTAACACTTACAAGATAACCACAGTAGGCTAACACTTACAAGATAACCACAGTAGGCTAACACTTACAAGATAACCACAGTAGGCTAACACTTACAAGATAACAACAGTAGGCTAACACTTACAAGATAACAACAGTAGGCTAACACTTACAAGATAACCACAGTAGGCTAACACTTACAAGATAACCACAGTAGGCTAACACTTACAAGTTAACAACAGTAGGCTAACACTTACAAGATAACCACAGTAGGCTAACACTTACAAGTTAACAACAGTAGGCTAACACTTACAAGATAACAACAGTAGGCTAACACTTACAAGATAACCACAGTAGGCTAACACTTACAAGATAACAACAGTAGGCTAACACTTACAAGTTAACAACAGTAGGCTAACACTTACAAGATAACCACAGTAGGCTAACACTTACAAGTTAACAACAG
>PYXC01000773.1:67500-100000 GCA_015244755.2 Tenualosa ilisha
TTGGGTAAAGTTAGTTCAGCTGTCGTTGTCATCATGAAAGGTACAATAATAACATTTACATATAGTTCTAACTCACACTCTGTTACTTTGACAGGACAGTTAGCTAACTAGTGCTTCATATTAAGCGACAGCTGCTGTGCAATTGTCCAGCACTGCATGCCACAGGTTGCAGTGGCTGCTAGCTACCCAAGTTAGCTTGTGATGATGCGCTCTGGATTTGGTGCCGTCGGTACTGGACAGCTGACGGTTCTTCATCGCTGCCAAGGCTTATATTCACAAAGAGGTTGTTTGCTAACTGTTTTGCTAACTAGCTTTGTCGACCGCGTTTTAATACATGGCGCCTTCGGTTCTTTAATGCACTTTAATCGGATTGTTAAGGGTAGCGTTGGGGTGCAGCCCTGCTCGCTCCCGTGCTGGCCCCTGTCCAGTGATTTATGCTCTTGCACGCGGGACAGCTCCGGTTAACGGGTGTGTTTTTGGACAGGCACGCCACGAGCACCGGGGCACAATGGGGCTGTTCGACAAGCTCGCGGGCTGGCTCGGGCTCAAGAAGAAGGAGGTGAACGTGCTCTGCCTGGGGCTGGACAACAGCGGCAAGACCACCATCATCAATCAGCTGAAACCCTCCAATGTGAGACCTGTCGGTGTGCCTGACACACACACACACACACACACACACACACACCACACACACACACACACACACACACACTAGCGGCGTGAATAGGGAGGCGAGTTTAACACTGAAATACTGTAGGGGAAGGAGATGCGTTTGGCACTGAGTTTAACACTGAGGTGCTGTAAAGTAGGGAGGTGAGTTTAACACTGAAATGCTGTAGGAACGGTGAGTTTAACACTGAGATGCTGTAAAGTAGGGAGGTGAGTTTAACACTGAGATGCTGTAGGACGGTGAGTTTAACACTGAGATGCTGTAAAGTAGGGAGGTGAGTTTAACACTGTGTTTAACACTGAGATGCTGTAAAGTAGGGAGGTGAGTTTAACACGGAGTTTAACACTGAGGTGCTGTAGGACGGTGTGTTTAACACTGAGATGCTGTAGGACGGTGAGTTTAACACTGAGATGCTGTAGGACGGTGAGTTTAACACTGAGATGCTGTAAAGTAGGGAGGTGAGTTTAACACTGAGATGCTGTAGGACGGTGAGTTTAACACTGAGATGCTGTAAAGTAGGGAGGTGAGTTTAACACTGAGATGCTGTAGGACGGTGAGTTTAACACTGAGGTGCTGTAAAGTAGGGAGGTGAGTTTAACACTGAGATGCTGTAGGACGGTGAGTTTAACACTGAGATGCTGTAAAGTAGGGAGGTGAGTTTAACACTGAGATGCTGTAGGACGGTGAGTTTAACACTGAGATGCTGTAAAGTAGGGAGGTGAGTTTAACACTGTGTTTAACACTGAGATGCTGTAAAGTAGGGAGGTGAGTTTAACACGGAGTTTAACACTGAGGTGCTGTAGGACGGTGTGTTTAACACTGAGATGCTGTAGGACGGTGAGTTTAACACTGAGATGCTGTAGGACGGTGTGTTTAACACTGAGGTGCTGTAAAGTAGGGAGGTGAGTTTAACACTGAGGTGCTGTAAAGTAGGGAGGTGAGTTTAACACTGAGATGCTGTAGGACGGTGTGTTTAACACTGAGATGCTGTAAAGTAGGGAGGTGAGTTTAACACGGTGTTTAACACTGAGGTGCTGTAAAGTAGGGAGGTGAGTTTAACACGGAGTTTAACACTGAGGTGCTGTAGGACGGTGTGTTTAACACTGAGATGCTGTAAAGTAGGGAGGTGAGTTTAACACGGAGTTTAACACTGAGGTGCTGTAGGACGGTGAGTTTAACACTGATGCTGTAAAGTAGGGAGGTGAGTTTAACACTGATGATTTGTATGTGCCTGCAGCCCCTTCCACCTTGAAATCACTTGATAAGTTTTAACACGGTGTGTAAATACCCACCCCTTACCATTAACCAGTGCCTTGTGAGAGGGAGAGGAGAAATGGCTTTATTATCTGTCCAGTGGTACCAGTATTGTTTGGCTCTGAGGAATCACACTGCAGCGTGTGTATGCACCACAATTTAAAAAAAGTGTGGAGTGTGGAGTGATCTGATCATTCCTGGGTTCAGTCTCCAAGGAGCCCAGCCTGGTTTTCTGGCTCTCTGTTTTCCTGCGGTCCAGGGGGGGTAAACCTCGAAGCCAGGTTACTGGCTAAGCTGGGTAACTTCTGAAGTAACTGCTAACCTAAAAACAACATGTCATTTCAGAAACAACTGATGCTCAATGGAGGTTCTTTTAGAGATCAGTGAAAAGTCCCAAAGCTACCCGGGTTAACTAGTAACCTTGCTTGGTAGTTGGGGCTGTGGGCTGGGGCAGTGTCTGGCAGTCAGGCCTTGGGTGTTGGGGTAGGGGCTCGTGCTGGGTCAGTGTCTGGCAGTCAGGCCTTGGGGGCTGGGGCTGGGCCTGGGGCAGTGTCTGGCAGTCAGGCCTTGGGGGCTGGGGCTGGGGCTGGAGCAGTGTCTGGCAGTCAGGCCTTGGGTGCTGGGGCTGGGGCTGGAGCAGTGTCTGGCAGTCAGGCCTTGGGGGCTGGGGCTGGGGCTGGGGCAGGGGCAGGGGCAGTGTCTGGCAGTCAGGCCTTGGGGGCTGGGGCTGGGGCTGGGGCAGTGTCTGGCAGTCAGGCCTTGGGTGCTGGGGCTGGGGCTGGAGCAGTGTCTGGCAGTCAGGCCTTGGGGGCTGGGGCTGGGGCTGGGGCAGGGGCAGTGTCTGGCAGTCAGGCCTTGGGGGCTGGGGCTGGGGCTGGGGCAGTGTCTGGCAGTCAGGCCTTGGGTGCTGGGGCTGGGGCTGGAGCAGTGTCTGGCAGTCAGGCCTTGGGGGCTGGGGCTGGGGCTGGAGCAGTGTCTGGCAGTCAGGCCTTGGGTGCTGGGGCTGGGGCTGGGGCTGGGGCAGTGTCTGGCAGTCAGGCCCCTGGACCATGAGCACCAAGGAAACTAAAGCGTTATTGCAAGTGTGTCAACCTATCGAACTATAGTGTATACTGCCATAGTGTGATAGCATTTCTGACTGGTGATGGTTTCAGAACTGATGATTGTATGTAGCTGGTCTCCTCTCCATGATAGGAGGGACAGACGCTGCCTCCCCTCAGCTTATCCTGTATGTCTCTGCAAAGGAAATTACCTCCTTACCTTCACTCATTTTCAGAAGTTAAGCCCAGTCATCGTAACACACACTCACAAAGTTATATCTGCCTGGAGACCCCTCAGATCAAATCTGAGGTTGGTTAAATAGCTTTTAGTTACTTTGCACCTACAAGATGGAACAGATTACAAGTCCTGAAATTAGACCAGCTTGTGTCAGTAGACACATGTCTTTGATGGTCGTGCCTGTTGGACAGTGTTCACCTGTTATTAGAAGTGGTGGCCAGTATTGCATAGGCCACCATTGTGTTTCTACCTTCATCCTTCATCCTTTGCCATTGAAGTCTATGGCAGCCCATAGAACCGTTTTTGTGTTTGGGTTAGAAACTGAATTACCATTTCAGGTCATACGGTTGGTAGTGCTGTTGATGGTTCTTGCATTGCTCCTTGCAACTATATTTCTGAGTGGGGGCCAAGCAGTCCCCCGGGCCAAGCAGTCCCTAGCCGTAGTTTGGCCACCCCTGCTCTGGCGCCCCCTCTGGTCAAAAGTGATAACTCTGCAACACTTTGACAAATTGTAACCAAATTCAGTATACAGACTCAGGATGCTATTCTGACCATTCAGAACTATTTAGTTCAAGCTTTCCCAGGCCACCACTGGTCAAACATCATATTTTGGCAATGACTTGATGTATTGTAGTCAGACTTGGTATGTTGACTCAGGACCCTGCTCTGACCACTCCAGACTATTTATTTCAAACACTCTAGCGCCACCACCAGTCAAAAGTCATATCTCAGCAACGCTTTGACGTATCGTGACCAACTTTGGTATACGGACTCAGGACCCTGTTCTGACCACTCAGAACCATTTCCTTTAAACTCCTCAGCGCCACCAATGGTGACAAGTCATATTTAATGAGTGCTTAGACGTATCATAACCATACTTGGTTTATGGACTCAGGACTCTGTTCTGACCACTCAGAGCCATTTACTTCAAACTCTCTAGTGCTACCACTGGTCAAAAGTCGTATCTCATTAATGCTTTGATATATCATAACCAAACTTGTCACATGTCTCCTGACCCCTTGCCGAGGGTCCACAACAAATGCGGTGCAGTTGGCCTCTAGGAGGTGCTATAATTAGCAAAAATATCTCATTAATGCTTTGATACATCGTGAGCAAACTTGATACATGGCCTCAGAACCATCTATTTCAAATTCTCTAATGCCTCCACTGGTCAAAAGTCATATCTCAGTAATGCTTTGACGTATTGGAACCAAACTTTGTCACATGACTCCTGACTGCCTGCCAGGGGTCCACAACAAATGTATTGCAGTTTGGCCACTAGGAGGTGCTATTTGGCTCATATCTCATGTTTGTGTTACCAACTTAATTCTAAGGTCTATCAACACTGTTGTTTCGCTGCTTGGCCCCCTCACTGCTGCTTGCTGACATATTTTCTTTTAATTAGTTTTTGTTCCAGTTTTATATGTTTTATTTTTTTATATATTTTATACTTGTTTTCTTTTATTGTTTCTTGTTAGTTGTTTATTTTTATTGTGTTAATGTGAACTCAGGGTTTAACACTGTTTAACACTGAGATGCTGTTGTACTCACAGGCTCAGGCCCAAGACATCGTTCCCACCATCGGCTTCAGCATAGAGAAGTTTAAAACCTCCAGGTTTGTATCAATACTGTGTGTGTGTGTGTCGGTCATCCCAGTGTAAGAATGTGTGTGTGTGAGTGACTAACCATTGTTTGTGTGTGTGTGTGTGTGTGTGTGTGTGTGTGTGTGTGTGTGTGTGTGTGTGTGTTTCAGTCATCCTGTACACAAACATGCACACAGCTACTTATTTAACAAAGTGTTAATTTGTCTGTGGGGTTTCACCCTTAGGTGTGTGTGTGTATATGTGTGTGTATATGTGTGTGTGCGTGTATAGGTGTGTGTGTTATTGCTACTAATGTGCATGTCCTCCCCAGTCTGTCCTTCACGGTGTTTGACATGTCAGGACAGGGCAGATACAGGAACCTCTGGGAGCACTACTACAAGTAAGAGACTTCTTTATTTCCACACACATGGGACATACTGCTGTGTAAGAGACTTCTTTATTTCCACACACATGGGACATACTGCTGTGTAAGAGACTTCTTTATTTCCACACACATGGGACATACTGCTGTGTAAGAGACTTCTTTATTTCCACACACATGGGACATACTGCTGTGTAAGAGACTTCTTTATTTCCACACACATGGGACATACTGCTGTGTAAGAGACTTCTTTATTTCCACACACATGGGACATACTGCTGTGTGCTGACATGTCGGAATGCAACCACATGGCAGATGTTTTTGTTTGGGTTTTGTTGTTTACAGTACAGCACAGTACTAGTATGGTATCTGTTTACATGTGATTGTTTACTTAATGCACTACAGGTATGTGATCTGTTTACACCTGTTTACACTTGGAAACACTACTACAAGTAAGGAGTGTGTTTGTGTGCGTGTGTGTGTGTGTGTAGGGAAGGCCAAGCCATCATATTTGTCATAGACAGCTCAGATAAGCTAAGAATGGTGGTGGCCAAAGAGGAGCTGGACACTCTACTCAGCCATCCAGGTAACACACACACACACACACCCCCTCTCTCTCTGTCTCTACTCAGCCATCCAGGTGAGAAACAGACACACACACATACATACACTCTCTCTCTTTCTCTCTCTCTCTCCCTCACGCACACACACACTCTCTCTCTCTCACACACACTGGTGTCCCCTCACCTCCACAGATATCAAGCACCGGCGTATCCCCATTCTGTTCTTCGCTAATAAGATGGACCTGAAGGACGCCCTCTCCTCCGTCAAGGTCTCTCAGCTGCTGTGTCTGGAGAACATCAAGGACAAACCCTGGCACATCTGGTACGCAACACACACACACCACTACACACAGTTTACGCCCTGGCATATGTGGTGTGTGTGTGTGTGTGTGTGTATGTCAGGCATGTGCAATCCTCACGTTTTGGCGAAATCCACTGTTTTATAACAAAATGGGCCATCGAAGCAATTAGTGCAGATTGGATGAGCAAATATTTGGGGGGTCACAACTGTACATGACTGCAGTCCAGATCGCGCGTGCACATGCAAAGAGCTGGGAACAGAACCAGGACTGGATGTGCAGGATGATGTGTTGCAAAACATGGAGCTCCACACTTTCATATGCGAGGTGAGATTGGACAAGACCTTTTCAGTGTCCTACACAGGCTGTGACCATTGGCCTGCACTTTCATATGCGAGGTGAGATTGGACAAGACCTTTTCAGTGTCCTACACAGGCTGTGACCATTGGCCTGCACTTTCATATGCGAGGTGAGATTGGACAAGACCTTTTCAGTGTCCTACACAGGCTGTGACCATTGGCCTGCACTTTCATATGCGAGGTGAGATTGGACAAGACCTTTTCAGTGTCCTACACAGGCTGTGACCATTGGCCTGCACTTTCATATGCGAGGTGAGATTGGACAAGACCTTTTCAGTGTCCTACACAGGCTGTGACCATTGGCCTGCAGGTGGAGTTATTATTGAGATGGATCAGGGCTGGTAGACTTAACAAAATAAAGGCCTGAATGAAGTAGGCTGGAGGCATTAAAGGACCGATTTGCACCTAAAGCATGAAGGTTTGAGTAAGAGAGGCTTCCTTTCTATTCATGGTTTGCATGTTGGTGATCGTAGGGATGTAGGAGTGGCCTGTTCCTTGTTATTCCATCTTCGTTTTTAAGTCACAAGTTTTCCTAGAGTTCTCTTGGTAACACCAGTTCATCTGTGAGCGAGGTGCAGTTATGCAAAGGCCATTCATTCCCAGTTGTAAACTATAGCCTGTAGCATCTTGTTTTGTGTTTGTACAGTTGTTTACAGTCTCACACTGCCTATGTGTCAGTGCTGTCCCATAGTTGCATGTGTGTCCTTGGCTGTGAATGTTTTATGCAGTGGCGTTGATATTGTCACTTGATGAGTGTCAGTCCAGCTGTTGCTGTTTGGCAGGATGTATCCCAGGCCTGGACAAGCCTCCACATTAGGGATTAAATGACCTCTGTTGAACACTGTGTGTTTTAGCTGCACGGTCCCTCACAAGTGAACTGTCAGTCCCAGTGGTGGTGCTTTTCTGAGGTGCTAGTGGCTGTGGGTCAAAGCAGGCTCACGCATGGATTGCTAAATTGAGTGTTAGGGAAGGATTGTTATATTGTACATTTGTGCTCTGTTGAATTTGACGACACATCTGATTGTTCTAGTGCAGGTCAATATGGGTGTAATTATTGTGTGTGATCAGTGTATTTGTAATCAGTGTGTGTGTGTTAGTGTGTGTGTGTAATCTCTGTATGTGTAGTTATTGTGTGTGATCAGTGTGTTTGTAATCAGTGTGTGTTTGTGTGAGTGTGTGTGTAATCTCTGTGTGTGTAATTATTGTGTGTGTGTCTGCTGTTTTTCAGTGCCAGCAACGCCATCAAAGGGGAGGGGCTTCAGGAGGGCGTTGACTGGCTGCAAGGTAAGAAGAGGACACGCCTCTCACAGCACACACACACACATACAAATATAAACACATTTATACACACACACATCACAGCAGTAATGGCAACTATTTGGTCCTTTTCGTCAGATGAAGTGGAGGCACATGGGGGTTCAGGTTTAGGGTTAGGTTTCAGGATTAGGGTTAGGGTTCAGGATTAGGGTTAGGTTTAGGGTTAGGGTTCAGGGTTCAGGTTTAGGGTTAGGGTTCAGGTTTAGGATTAGGGTTCAGGTTTAGGGTTAGGGTTCAGGGTTAGGGTTAGGGTTCAGGATTAGGGTTAGGGTTCAGGATTAGGGTTAGGGTTCAGGTTTAGCCTACGGCTCAGATGCAGGGAGATTTAAATGAGGCCTGATTGGAGACTTTTGCCAGCATGGAACATAGTCCATCCAATCACTACTGTTCATCTTGAACAGGGCTGCCCAGATTCTTTCCAATCAAAAGCCAGAAATGAATCTGAGCCGATGGCCGCCACCCATATTGTTTTTTCTGGACATGTGAAAATGGCATTCCACTACGCTGAAATGTAAAATCTAATATTCACCACAAAAACATCACTTTTTCTTCTCCTTAAGAGCTGGCTGCTAATGAGGCTGTTGGTGAAGAGAAGGCTACGGAAGAGAGCTGGACTGCTCTTTGGACTGTGTGCCATTTTCTGCACAATAATTGTGAACTGTGCTGTTCACGGTGGACAACATATTCATGAGTACATTCCGAACTTTATAACATTTCTGTATTCAAAACGTGCCATGCGTTGATGTAGCCTGCACAGCTCAGTGGGAGTGAGGCCACACGTGTCCCTGTGTCCACACGTGTCCTGTGTCCACACGTGTCCCTGTGTCCACACGTCCTCGATCAGAGCCTTGTTTTCTCTCCAGACATCTGAAAACAAGGAGGGGAAGTCATGTCACATTATGTCACAAAGCCCCAACACTTTCGTGTGGCCAGGCAGACACTGAGACGTGGGCTAGCATGAGAACACAAGGCCAGTTCCCGAACACAGAGCAGTGGCCTCATCAGTGATGGACAGTGAATCAGGGGGTGACTCGAGGATGATCAGTTCTTGTTATAACGTGAATTCAGTTTTGCAAGGTCCTTGTCCTCTTTTTGCATCAGTATTTTGAAAAACAAAAGAACATTTAGCGTTCAAGTAAGCCAGCCTGGATCATTGTCTCACCCCTGTTAAATGGCAGTGGATACTTGTTCATAGGAACTCAATAGCGCCCCCAATTTCAGCTTGTGGAAAATGGACAAATACGGAACTGCAGTGTAAATAGTAATTGCGGTCAGTAAGCGCTCGGCAGAGAGAAATCAATCGATCTTCTCATGCGTGATTCACATACAACCTGAAGGGCCAAAAAACATTTTAAACTTTGCTCGCGGGCTTCTAATCTTGAACATTGGCTAATTAATGTTTACTGTTAATCATGAATATAACATAGGCCATCTAATGATTACTGTCAATCATGAACATAGGCTATCTAATGACTATTGTACAAGCTAATGAAACATAGCACAATCGACTCAATTAAAGCCCTTTAAATAGGCTGCTAACTTGCAGCAGTCCCATTGGCTAGTGATCCAGGAAGTGAGAGCATGGAAGCACCCAGAGCTCATCCAGAGGTGTCCTTCATTCAGCTGCTGAAGGGAGACAAAGTTGTTAGTTGTTAGTCCACACACACTCATTACACACACACACACTCATTACACACACACACACTTATTACACACACACACACTGCAGACTGCAGACACTGGGTACACACACTCCTGGCCTGGGCACACACACTCCTGTTGCACACACACCTGTGTGTGTCATGTTGCTGCTGTTCCACTCATGAATCCTTTTGCTCTCTCCTGCATGGCTCCATGTAGAGCAAATCGCTCAGTAAGTACAGTAGTACCACACACACACACACACACACACACACACACACACACACACACACACATACACATACACACACACACACACACGCGCACACACGCACATACACACATACACATACATACACATACGCACACATACGCACACATACACACACACTCCATATAGAGCAAATCACTCAGTAAGTACCACAGTAGTACTACACACACACACACACACACTCCATATAGTGCAAATCACTCAGTAAGTACCACAGTAGTACTACACACACACACACACACCTACACACACACACACACACACACACACCACTCCATATAGTGCAAATCACTCAGTAAGTACCACAGTAGTACTACACACACACACACACACACACATACACTCCATATGGTGTAAATCACTCTGTAAGTACCACAGTAGTACTACACACATACACACACACGCACGCACACACACACTCCATATAGTGCAAATCACTCAGTAAGTACCACAGTAGTACTACACACACACACACTCTATATGTAGAGCAAATCGCTCACAGTAAAAGTACTCCAGCTCTATGGCGTAGTAGCACACACACACACACACACACACACACACACACACACACACACTCGATGTAAGAGAAAATTCTGGGCACCTGAGGTTGGTGCTAGCTTACTGTACCCGTGTTTTAGTAGCCTGAGACTTTCCCCTCACGTGTGTGTGTGTGTGTGTGTGTGTGTGTGTGTGTGTGTGTCCGTCTCTGTCTCTCCCTCTGCCCTAAAGTCTTACCTGCAGAAGGAGTCATAAATCCACTCCTCATGTAATGTGTGTGTGTGAAGGCCCTGTGTGCCCCTCTAGAGGGGACATATCTGTGTGTGTGTGTGTGAAGGCCCTGTGTGCCCCTCTAGAGAGGACATATCTATGTGTGTGTATGTGTGTGTGTGACTTATTTCAGAGGAAATTTGTGTGTGTGTGCCTTATTAAAAGAGAAAGCGTGTGTTTGTGTGTACCTGATTTAAGAGGAAGTGTGTGTGCGAGAGAGAGAGGGGGGTATGTATGTGTGTGTGATGGCTGATTTGATAAGAAATGTGTGTGTGATTGATCATGTCTGATGAGTCTTGTCTCCTGTCTCTAGACCAGATCAGAACGATGAGAACGTGAGACAGTAGAAGCAGGCAAGTCCCCATCACCATGGCAACTCCAGCTCCACTCCCTCATCGCCAGGCAACGCCTCTTTGATCATGTGACTCCGGCGCCACCTCTGACCTCTGACCCCGTGCTTGGGGAGCAGGAGCAGCTACATCCTCTACCACCAACACACACACACACACACACACACGGACATACATAGGCACACAACCTGTAGTCTAATGCAGCCTAGAGAGTGAGCTGCAATGGGTGTGTGTGTGTGTGTGAGTGTGTGTGCTGCAGATGTGGCGGGAGTCTACATTACCAGTATGATCCCCTAGAGGGCGCCTCTGTCTCTCCCAATAGTTTTGTATCTGTAGTAACAGTAGGAGCAGATCACTAGTGTGCTATTGAGTCTCCTGCCACTCATCCTCTGACTGCTGCTCGTGTGTGGAGACACTCGGCAGGTAAATGGCAAACAATTGGTGAGTGGGACAGTGTGTGGGACAGTGAGTGGGACAGTGGGTGGGACAGTCAGTGGGACAGGGGGTGGGACAGTGGGTGGGTGGTGTGGGACAGTAGTGCTTTGTAGTTAGCAAGTTAAAGCCTCTTATACACACACACACACACACACACACTCAAGAGACTCATAGACACTCTTATAGCCACACACACTCATAGACTCTTATATTAATACACACACACACTCATACTTATAGAGACTCATACATACTACAACACTCTTATATTAATACACACACACACACTCACGCTGGTCACTCTCTGCAAACTGACACACACACTCACGCTGGTCACTATCTGCACACTGACACACACACACACACACACACACACACACACACACACACGCTGGTCACTATCTGCAAACTCACACACACACACACTCACGCTGGTCACTATCTGCAAACTCACACACACACACACACACACACACACACTCACGCTGGTCACTATCTGCACACTGACACTAATGAAATGCATTGCTTGTTTTCCTCCATTCCGTCAGAACACTGACCCTGTGATGGGCCAAACTCACTAATAAAGGCACTATGATAGTTGTGGTACTCTGCCGAGTGTAAGACGTCTTCATTTCTCTCTGTGTGCACACACACACACACACACACACATACATACTCTCCATTCCTTCAGAGCAGTGACCCTGTTATGAGCCAAACTCACCCACTAAGAAAGGAACTATGATAGTTGTGGTACTCTGCTGTGTGTCAGACTGTCTGCACACACACACACACACACACACACCATTCTTTCAAACACAGCTGTTAGATTTCTCTCTCAGGTGGGGGCATGTGGAGTGGGGCTTTCACACAGCTTTGTGTTTGTGTGTGTGTGTGTGTGTGTGTGCATGCGCGTGCATTCACGTCATGTTGAGCATTGCTCTCTGTGTTATGAAGATGTGTGAGTGAGTAATGGTGTGTGTGTGTGTGCGTATAATAACCCTTCAGTGTCCAGCTCCTCTACTCACCTGCCTCACCTAGCCAAGGCAAGGCCAGTGTGTTTCTCTATGTGTTTCTATAGCACTTCTCAAAGGAAGTTCAATGTGCTGCACAAAATCAAAGCAAAGTCCAGTAGATGAGAAGAAGTAAAATGACGAAAAGATAAAAGCAAGACGAGAATAAAAGACTGAAGACAAACAGTAATTGATTTTGAAGTGAAGAGTACAGAACATAAGAAGAGATCAGTGAGTCATTAGCAGAAAGGATCTGAGACTAGCTTGTCTAGACAGAGACAAGAGAGCAAGGACAAAAAGTCTCCCATAGAAATATACTGCAGCTGCTCATAACACAACGATGGAGCAGCTGAGACACTGGAAGTCCTGCCCTGCAGTGAAAGTAACCAATTGTGTTGTTGAACTTGGGTATTTGAGCAATCGACAGGATGATTTTGACATTGTTCAATTCAGACTGAAACAATGATTGGCGCAATACGCTTTTTAAGTCGGTACATTTACATTACATTTACATTTATGCATTTAGCAGACGCTTTTATCCAAAGCGACTTACATATTTGTCAACTATCAGTCTCCCTTAGAGCAATTTAGGGTTAAGTGCCTTGCTCAAGGGCACAACGGTGGCAGCCAGGATTTGAACCCACAATTTTCCAGGCTACTTGCATGCTAGCCAGGTTCCTCAACCACCAGAGACCTAAGTGGTGTGTATTACTAAAACATGTCAGATAGATAATTAGGTCCTGTCCCATTTAGCGATTTAAACACAAGCAGCAATGTTCTAAAGTCAGCTCTATAACTGACAGGGAGCCAATGCAGGGACTTCAGAATGAGAGTAATGTGGTCAGTTGTTTTGGTTCTTCAGAATGAGAGTAATGTGGTCAGTTCTTTTGGTTCTTCAGAATGAGAGTCATGTGGTCAGTTGTTTTGGTTCTTCAGAGTAAGAGTAATGTGGTCAGTTCTTTTGGTTCTTCAGAGTGAGAGTAATGTGATCAGTCCTTTTGGTTCTTCAGAGTGAGAGTAATGTGGTCAGTTGTTTTGGTTCTTCAGAGTGAGAGTAATGTGGTCAGTTCTTTTGGTTCTTCAGAGTGAGAGTAATGTGATCAGTTGTTTTGGTTCTTCAGAGTGAGAGTAATGTGGTCAGTTGTTTTGGTTCTTCAGAGTGAGTCATGTGGTCAGTTCTTTTGGTTCTTGTAAGTTCCCTAGCAGCTGTATGCTTGATCATTTGAAAATGTCTTTTTACCTGTGAAAAGACCATTGCAGTTATCAATCCTACTGGAGATCATCAAAGGCATGGATACGTTTTTCTAAATCCTTTTTTGACATTAGACGTCTTAGTTTGGAAATGTTTTTTAGGTGATAAAATCCTGATGTGATTGCTTTTAATGTGACTTGAAGTTTAGATCACTGTTGGTGACGACCCCAAGATTTTGAACGATCTCATTTGCTCTTGGACAACCTCATTCATGAGGTATGTGTGAGGCATGTTTTGGTTTACATTAGGCAGTGTTTGGATTTAACTGTTATTTACCAGAGGGAATTTTTATTTACCAGGGAGTAAGGTGTGTGTGTGTGTCTCATCCACGCTATTGCCTCAGCAGGAAAGTCGGGTGAGCATATCAGCACATACTCAGCTCCAGCTAATGATGTGGCCATCTGCCTCTGATGGAGTTACAGCAGCACGTGGCCCAAACAGGCTCTGTGATGAAGGTATACAACACTAATCAAACCTGCACCCTGAGGGGGGGTGGTAGTTGGCTGTCCAAATCTCCAGATGCACCAGGCGCAGGTGACATATTAGGTCTAAATGTTTTTGTTTGTATTGAAGAGTGCTGTTGTTTGTTTGTGTGTGTGTGTGCGTGTGGATTGTCTTGGGCTCTGAAGTAATCCTCTGCAGGCGGCCCGTGTGTCTGTCAGGGGAACGCGAGCCAGTCGGATCCTCTGAGTGCGCAGCGCTGGTGTCACCCGTGAGAGCGCGCTGAGAGTCCCTGCACGAGTCTCGTGATCTGGCCCGAAGCCGCAGGCTGACACGGGGCACTGGCGCGTGGCGGAGAAAAGTGACAGGCTAACGGAACTGTTCCACTTTCTCCCGCTCGCGCTGAAACGGGCCTGTCACTGTGGCGTCTCCCTCAGTGAGCTGAGCTCAGCTACGGGCAGCCAAACGCACCACCAATGGATTTCAATGATGCATCAAGAACTATTTCACTTAATAGAGTTCAATTATATTATATTAAACAACCAGCAGTATCAAACTCGGCTATTTAGAGTCTGGTTTGTGTGTGTGTGTGTGTGTGTGTGTGTGTGTGTGTGTGTGTGTGTGAGAGTGTGTGTGTGTTTGTGTCATGGGCAGCGGGCAGTGGATGTGAGGGTGCAGCACAGGTCTTGCTGTGTTACTGTGTGCTCGGCGAGCAGCTGTTTCTGGTCGTCCAGAGGACCACTGAGCAGCACAAAGTGACACCGCAGAGATGCACCAATCAGCTGTGGAGCTGAATGGGACTTAAACCATGGTGAAGTTAGTTCAACGTTGGATATTCACCAGATATTTGGATATTGGCTGAATGCTACGGTGTATGCACACAGCACACGCGCATGCTCTTACAAGCATGGGGACCATCCATCACTCACGGGACATACAGCTTCTTCAGTAGTCCCACCTTTTGGATGTGTGTGGTTCCACAGGACTCCAACTGTATTAGCATTTTATGCCCTTGACTCAATTCAGCTCAACTCCTTTGGTTCTATTTCTACTGCGCCTTTTCCAATAGTATTGTCCTATGGGGCTTTACAGCAAGGAGCACCCAAGAGCAACACGGGCAGGAAAAACTCTCTTGTGGTGGTTAGTCTAGGAAGAAACCTCTGGCAGATCCACGGCTCAAGGGGCCGACCCAGCTGCCAGGGGTCCTGCAGGAAAAGCACAACAGTGTTGACCATGATAGACTACAATTTGTCCATGATTTTAGCTGAGCATCAGAATAATTCCAAAATATTGTCCCACAACAGTATCTGGTAGTCAAGCCAAAGGTGGTTATCAGAAGTTCTGGCTGGACAGAGCAGTAGCAATCAGGCTTAGTGTTGAGTCGAGGAGTGGGCTCACTCATGGGAGTAACACTAGGAGGGTCCATTCAAGCCAAAGGTGGTTATCAGAGGTTCTGGCTGGACAGAGCAGTAGCAATCAGGCTTAGTGTTGAGTCGAGGAGTGGGCTCACTCATGGGAGTAACACTAGGAGGGTCCATTCAAGCCAAAGGTGGTTATCAGAAGTTCTGGCTGGACAGAGCAGTAGCAATCAGGCTTAGTGTTGAGTCGAGGAGTGGGCTCACTCATGGGAGTAACACTAGGAGGGTCCATTCAAGCCAAAGGTGGTTATCAGAAGTTCTGGCTGGACAGAGCAGTAGCAATCAGGCTTAGTGTTGAGTCGAGGAGTGGGCTCACTCATGGGAGTAACACTAGGAGGGTCCATTCTGACAGTGCCATTGTGAGGAGGGGTCAGTGGTGGGGCCTAGGCAGGCGAGTCGGTCCTGGCGTGGGCGTCTAGGAGGATGTATACAAGTGTATGAGAGAGAGAGAGTTATACAGCATGACACATGATATAAGGCTGTAGCAGCATAACTAAGGTATGGTGTATGGCAACCCAACACTACTGCAGGGATGGTCAGTGGCCGCCATGCCTCACAGCTGGGGGCAACAGCAGAGGCAGTCCCTCCCAAAAGACCCATGAGAAGTGATGATCAACCATGCACCATCCCTAACCATGGGGAGCATTAAAGAAGATGGTCTTTAGTCTAGACTTAAAGGTATTGAGAGTGTCTGCTTGTTGAATGTGGGGGGGGGCATTATTCCTTTAGAGAGCCGCACGGTAGCACAAGGCTCTTCCTCCTAGGTTATAAAGTTCTTATCCTTTGAGGATGCTGAAAAATGAATACATGCATCTGTTACCTCCAGACCTGATTATTGTAATGCTCTGTTCTCTGGGTGTAGTAGCACCTGTATCAAAAACCTACAGCTAATACAACATGCAGCCTGAACACTCACTAGGACTTATGAACATATTACTGCTATCCCCACTTCCTTACACTGGTTCCCGATTAAAAGTTGAATCAATTTTAAAATACTCCTCCTAACCTACAAATCCAGAGAATTTCAAAAACTATTATAGGAGGAAGAGCTTTTTGCTCCCTTGTGCCTCTCTTGTGGAATAACGCTCCACACACACACATTCTCTCTTGTGGAATAATGCTCCACACACACACATTCTCTCTTGTGGAATAACGCTCCACACACACACATTCTCTCTTGTGGAATAACGCTCCACACACACACATTCTCTCTTGTGGAATAACGCTCCACACACATTTGACAAGCAGACACTCTCAATACCTTTCATATATAATTGAAAAGCAATTCGTTTTCTATGACAAAAAAGTCTATTTTTGGGATCTCAAATCAATGCAGAATGCTTTTGCTACATGGGAATACTCAGGCATGCAACACTTTATCAGGCTTTAGACAGACCACACTTTATCAGGATTTAATGCCCCTTTAAATTTGTTTTCATATATAATTGAAAAGCAATTGGTTTTCTATGGCAAAAATATCACACATGCTCTCCAGCACTCCTTCATTTGAGTTTGATTCTGATCTCCTTTCGGGGCAGCCCCAACCCTGAACGTTCTCACTGAAGTTCTCACTGAGAGTGAGAACTTCAATCTCTCACACACACACACAGCATTGAGAGGCTGGTGCAGAGTGGGATGGTCAGTGGGACACACACACACACACACACACACACACAGCATTGAGAGGCTGTCTCAGTGTTTGCCAAAGACAGCAGATTGGCCACTGCTGACCCCAGCGCCACACATCACACACACACACACTCTCACACACATACACACACACACACACCTTACACTCCTCGTGAATCCCACACAGGTGAACACTCCAGGGTTTCTCCTAGAGAGCCGTTAAGACTGGGCTTTAGCATCACCACACACACACACACCCAAGTAGTGTAGGTCAATGGTCACCATGGTCACCTGGCGAAGCTCAGTACGCATGTGCATAGTCACTTCAAACTGATCTTGAGTCAGTCGTTAGCCCTGTTGTTCGAGGTCACCAAGTGCTGTCTGTGGGGAGAAAAACTGAAAATTTGATACAACGTAGACCAAATAGGAAACCAGTAACATGAACTGAATGGGGCATAGTGAAATAAAAGTGACTTTCTGTGCCTCATTCACCTAGTGTCTCAGTAGTGACTCAGGGCATGTTTTATCAAATGTTCTGTCTTTTTCCAACTGAAGGCACTCAGTGACTTAAGCTATGGGTTGATTGCCAACAGATATCTCCTTTAAGGTTTGTGTTCATTAGTCTCAGGTGCTTCATTAAAACACAGCGGCAGCAGCAGCTGCTAAAGTCTTTGCTCTGCAGAGAACACCCTGCTCAGGTTGCCTGGAGCGTGTCATCATCTCTGCTCCAATCAGCTGAGCTCTGGTGGGTGTCTTCTCTAAATGATGCCAGATGGATCCACCACAAACACACTCCAATCAAGGCATAACACCTCAAACATGATCAAGAGAAACAGGCCCTACCTGAGTTCCTGGCTGTGCTGTGTGCTGTGAATGCTCTCTAGAACCTACTGGTCTCTCCTGGAAGCAATGAGAGAGCAGAGGGATCTGTTGGTCTCTCCTAAAAACACAGAGCAGCAGTGACTGTTAGCCTACCTGAGATCCCGAATGAACCCCTAGGCAGCTTCCACTGTTGGGTTGCTATGTCTCACAGTGACATTCCACAGCAAAGTCAGCTGAGGTTTCAGAGAAAGCTTTTGCCAAACATCAGTGTTGGCCGAGAAAGCCTCCCATGCGGGCGCCAGAGGTTTGTGCTTTTGGCTGTAAGCCAGATTGGTCCAAGCGTCTCTGTACTGGAGAGAGCCATTGAGCTAGGGCCGGTACACCCGAGAAGTAGCAATGAAGTCGTAAGAAACGTTTCCGAAGAGGCCCGCGAGAGGCGGATGACAGAGATGTTGTTTATTCCTTTTAATGACTGGTGTTCAGTTTTCTTCTTCGGTATTTTGAGTGAGAACGCCAATGGGGACCGCTCGTAACTTCAGCACCACGGATAACAGCCGCGCGCGACCAAAGCAGATGAGGGCGAGATCCAGATGATGATTTATCCCTCGCTGACCGAGACATACGGACATTCGCCCACGAGCTCACAAGCCCTAGCCAAACATGAATGAGAGGCGGTTTAAAAATGACTGGCCAGGCTGATTAACGAGCACACAGAGGCTTTATACACCAGCCAAGCTATTTCAGTGGGCCACTCTCTCTCTCCACACACACACACGCACACACACGCACGCACTCTACTAGTTGGCCATCTTCCAGTGACGCGCGCTCATTTGAACTGCGTGACATCTTTATTCATAAATCTGCGTCCTATTCCGCGAGCTCTGACGCTCGCCCTCACGGAGCCGCTGACGAACCCTTCTTGCTTATAAGCTACCTGGTTCCACTTCCTCTGAAGAAGCAACGCGTCCATCTCCATACCCAGACTCGCGCGCCCAGATGTCCTTTTGCGGCGTCTTCACTCCAGCAAAGCTTGCACTGTCCTCCCTAGTGTGAGTTCGGATTGGACTCGCCGAGGTAAGAAACCATTGTCCATTTCCAATCATACATTTACCTTCATTTTATCAATATTCAGTTGTCATGAATGCACGCGCAAATTGCTTTACGCGCAGCCTGTGCAGGCTTGGTAGTGGAATTATAAGTTTGTGTATCGGCGAGAGATCCACTGCTGGTGGAGATGCCTGTGAAAATGAACAAAAAAATGCAAATTTTCGGTGTAACAACTTCCACGAGAGGATCAAACAGGACCGCCCTCCTCTCTTTTCAGACCGCCACATTCTAGCTGCGTCGCGCTCAGGACACTTTGCGCTGATTCAACCCAGCCTCGTGCGTCTCCATGCCATTCGCTCCTCAGAGGATCCCGGGATTTCAGCGGTGAGCGCACGGGAGGATGGCCATTCATGCGGAGGGGCTCGTGGCCATAGTCATCTTCTACGTGCTCATCCTCTTTGTGGGAATATGGGCCGCGTGGAAGAACAAGAACTCGGGGGTGGTGGAGGGTACGGACCGGAGTGAGACGATCATGGTCGGCGGGAGAGACATCGGCTTGTTTGTCGGCGGATTCACAATGACAGGTAAGCCGCCCGCGGGAGTCTCATTAGACGCGCTCAAATGTAGGTCTACAATTTAATTGAATCTACTTATTAAGATGATACACTATTAAGATGATACACTATTAACATTATACGCTATTAATATTATACACTACTAAGAACACTGTTATGCAAGACAGCTCCGAATAAAACAATTATTTTTGCAAGATATCATCAAAAATATTTCCATTGGCTATTAAAATGAGCATAGAGTTTTATCGAGTTCTTACACACACAAAAAAACTGTAGACGTAAACTGAAGCACGAGTCATCTTAATGGTTTTCTATTAATTATATTGATGCTTTTCTTTTTTAATTAACATGTTCTCGCGCTTTGCTGCTGATGACTGATGACTAAAACAAGTGTCATTAAAAATAAACACGACTGTGTTTAAGCTAAGTAACAGTGAGCGAGATGACATCACGCATTTGCCTTTTCTCCTGTCCCCAGCGACCTGGGTCGGAGGAGGCTACATTAACGGGACCGCCGAGTACGTGTACCTGCCCGAGTACGGGTTAGCCTGGGCGCAGGCTCCTTTTGGCTACGCGCTCAGTCTGGTAGTGGGTAAGTGTGTGTCTGTGTGTGCGTGAGCCATTTGGAATCACAACCTCACTTTACTTACTCTTGTCTCGGTATCGGTATTTCACGCGCCCGTAGGTGGCCTGTTCTTCGCCAAACCGATGCGCTCCCGTGGTTACGTCACAATGCTCGACCCGTTCCAGCAGCTGTACGGGAAGAGAATGGGCGGCCTCCTCTTCATCCCCGCGCTCATGGGCGAGATCTTCTGGTCCGCCGCCATCTTATCCGCGCTCGGTAGGACAGGACGAGCATGAGACACTCACACACACACACACACACACTTAGGGTTTTAATATTTGACAGTCTCACTCACACATACTTGGTATCTAACAATCACACACACACACACACACACTTGCTTGTTTTAGGCATTCACACACACAAACACACAACACAAGGTTTCATATCTAACAATTTCACACTTGGTGTCTTGTATCTAACAATCATACACACAGGCACACACACACACACACACACACACACACACACACACACACACACACACACACATACAAACACACACACATACTTAGGGTTTTAAAGCTGAAATCTCACACACACACTTGGGATCTTGTCTCTAACAACCACTAACACACACACACACACACACACACCACACACACACACACACACACACACACACACACACACACACAGCCATTGTGGATTGGGGTGGGGGGGGCAAGGGTTAAAATGATTCTAAGGGCCTGGCACTAACGTCGGCCCCAGAGAACATTTTAAAATTGTAATCAATGTTTGGTGGGCATGCACCCCCCCCCCCCCACATACACACACTTGGTGTTTAATATCTGACAATCTCTCTCAAATTCCTCCCTCCTGTCCCCAATCCCACTCAAACCCCTCAGCATATCTTCATTCTGACCACACACAGGTCTTGTGCTTTGGATCAGAACTGTGTGTGTGTGTGTGTGTGTGTGTGTGTGTGTGTGTGTGTTTAGGAGCGACATTGAGTGTTATTGTGGATATTGATATCAACATGTCAGTGGTAATCTCCGCCCTCATCGCCATCTTCTACACGCTGGTGGGCGGGCTTTATTCTGTGGCCTACACCGATGTGGTGCAGCTCTTCTGCATATTTGTGGGGCTGGTAAGTGTGTGTGTGTGTGTGTGTGTGTGTGCGTGCGTGCGTGCGTGCGTGCGTGCGTGCGTGTGTTGGGGGTGAGCAGGCTCTACTCTGTGGCCCACACCGATGTAATAAAAACAGCTCTTCTCCTGATAAAAGTGTGTGTGAGTGTGGTGGCGTAGTGTGTACGTGTGCATTTGCTTGGTGTGAGTTCATTGTGTGTGTGTAATATAATCTGAACGTAGGTGGTGCTATCTAAACGGTTAAGGGACCTGATTAGCATGCTAGTTGCCTGGAGGTTGTGGGTTTGAATCCCGATTGCCCCCGTAGTGCCCTTAAGACACTGAACCCTGAGCTGCTCTAGGGGAGACTCACACTAATTGACACTGAACCCTGAGCTGTTCTAGGGGAGACTCACACTAATTGACACTGAACCCTGAGCTGCTCTAGGGGAGACTCACACTAATTGACACTGAACCCTGAGCTGCTCTAGGGGAGACTCACACTAATTGACACTGAACCCTGAGCTGCTCTAGGGGAGACTCACACTAATTGATGAATTTAAGTTGCTCTGGATAAAAACGGGATAATAAGCTAAATGCATAAATGTACATGAATGTTTCTCTCTCTCTATTGATTTATCTAAATTACCGTGTGTGTGTGTGCATGTGCGTGTGTGCGCGCGCATGTGTGTGTGTGTGTGTGTGTGTGTGTGTAGTGGCTAAGTGTCCCCTCAGCCCTGGCTAACCCTGCGGTGTCTGACATCGGTGTGACGGCGCTGCAGAGGATCCATCAGGCCCCCTGGCTGGGGAAAGTGGACAGAGCAGACATGTGGAAATGGGCTGATAACTTTTGCCTGCTGGTACACACACACACACACACACACACACACACACACACACACACACACTACATGCCACTACAAAAGCTTTCACTGGATGTGTGTTATCACCAGATTTAACCCATTTGTTTGTCATGTAGTGGATTAGGTATCCACCATGCCAATGTGTGTGTGTGTGTGTGTGTGTGTGTGTGTGTGTGTGTGTGGTCCAGATCATGGGTGGTATTCCGTGGCAGGTGTACTTCCAGCGGGTGCTATCTGCGTCCTCGGCCACCTACGCTCAGGTTCTCTCCTTCCTCGCTGCCTTTGGGTGTCTCGTCATGGCTGTACCATCAGTGCTCATAGGAGCCATAGGGGCCTCCACAGGTGACCACACACACACACACACACACACACACACACACACACACATACACACACACAAACATACAAGCACCCTTATACTCAGGTGCTCGTCTTCCTGATGTCTGTGTGTATATGGGTATGTCTGTGTGTGTGTGTGTGTGTGTTCCAGTGGTGTCAATAGCAGCAGCTGTTGAGGTGTTCATTAAGGGGATTAATGGGCTTAGCAGCTGATGGCTGTAAATATTACATCTGAAGCCACATATACACACACAAACACACACACACACACACACACACACACACACTGAAGCAGGCAGAGGGGACACACTGAGCCTGACTCTGTCCGCATCAAAGTCACACACACACACACATACAGACACAGACACAGACACAGACACAGACCCACACACAGCTTGCAGCCTGTTACTCTCTGTGTCAAAGTGCCACACACTCTCACACACACACACACATACACACACACACACCTGTATAGGAGGAGCCTTCTGCTCCAACTTGTGGCCACATTTGGAATAATTGGCTGCTGCGGGCACAGAAAAACAGATGCCCTGTGGCACAGAGAGTAGGCATGGTGTGTGTGTGTGTGTGTGCGTGTGTGTGTTAGTCAATAACACTGAGTTTAATGTGCGCGTGTGTGTTAGTCAATAACGCTGAGTTTAACGTGTGTGTGTGTGTGTGTGTAAGTCAATAACGCTGAGTTTAACGTGTGTGTGTGTGTGTTAGTAACGCTGAGTTTACAGTTTTTTCTGAATGCTTAAACACTAACAGTGATTTTTTTGGCACGATTCCTGAGACTATTAATGCTTGTAGCCAATCTATTCTGCCATATAAATAAAAGCTCAATTAACACTCTACACTTAGTTGGAGATTTTGTAAAGATTTTTGCTAAACTGTAAAACACAACACTGTATAACACACTTTTTTCAAGAGTTAATAGTTTAGAAAATCAAGCCAAAAGAATCACTGTTATTGTTTAAACTATAAATGACTGAAATGACATTGTCAATCTCTGCACACAGGAACAAAAAGCTAAATCTCCTTTTACTGACAGTGTGCTGACAGGGTGCTTAGTGTACTTATTCACTGGATGGGTTATGTGTTCTAAAGAGTGATGAGTTGTGTGTTCTAAAGAGCGATGGGTTGTGTGTTCTAAAGAGCGATGGGTTGTGTGTTCTAAAGAGTGATGAGTTGTGTGTTCTAAAGAGCGATGGGTTGTGTGTTCTAAAGAGTGATGAGTTGTGTGTTCTAAAGAGTGATGGGTTGTGTGTGCTGTTCTAAAGAGTGATGAGTTGTGTGTTCTAAAGAGTGATGAGTTGTGTGTTCTAAAGAGTGATGGGTTGTGTGTTCTAAAGAGTGATGGGTTGTGTGTGCTGTTCTAAAGAGTGATGGGTTGTGTGTGCTGTTCTATAGAGTGATGGGTTGTGTGTTCTAAAGAGTGATGGGTTGTGTGTTCTAAAGAGTGATGGGTTGTGTGTGCTGTTCTAAACAGGGCAAAAGGTGCTTCTGCAGGTCATTTATGATGTTTCTCTAGTTGAGTGGGTTAGGGTTAGGGTTAGGGTTAGGTTATCCTTAGGTTGTATGATGTGTAGTAGATGTTTCTGTAGTTGAGTGGGTTAGGTTATCCTGTGTGTATGAGTTAGTCGGTAACGCTGAGGTTAATGTGTGCATGTGTGTGTCAGTCAGTAATGCTGAGGTTGATGTGTGTGTGTGTGTCAGTCAGTAACACTGAGGTTAATGTGTGTGTGCGTTGGTCAGTAACACTGAGTTTAATGTGTGTGTGTGTGTGTATCTGTTTGTATGTGTGTGTGAGTCGGTAACACTGAGGTTAACGCGTGTCTGTGTGTGCGTGTGTTGGTCAGAAACACTGAGTTTAATGTGTGTGTGTGTGTGTGTGTGTGTATGTGCTTGTGTTGGTCAGTAACACTGAGTTTAATGTGTGTGTGTGTGCAGACTGGAATCAGACGTCATACGGTGCTATCCCGCCCAAGGATCGCAACCAATCAGACATGATCCTGCCCATCGTGCTGCAGCACCTGTGTCCTCCCTACGTGTCCTTCTTTGGCCTGGGGGCCGTCTCCGCCGCCGTCATGTCCTCCGCTGACTCCTCCATCCTCTCCGCCAGCTCCATGTTTGCCAGAAACATCTATCAGCTTGCATTCCGTCAGTCGGTGAGGACCAGCAACAACAGCAGCACTCACTCACTCACATGTCCAGTCAGTGGACACCAGTACAGACACTCACTCACATGTCCAGTCAGTGGACACCAGTACAGACACTCACTCACATGTCTAGTCAGTGGACACCAGTACAGACACTCACTCACATGTCTAGTCAGTGGACACCAGTACAGACACTCACTCACTCACATGTCTAGTCAGTGGACACCAGTACAGACACTCACTCACATGTCTAGTCAGTGGACACCAGTACAGACACTCAAGGAGACACATCACTTACTAAGCAGTATGCATTTTTTGTGTCTGCAGCCACCATGGTAACAGCCATGCTGTAAACACAATGAACAACTTAACTTAACTGAACTTAACTTTATCTCACTCCGTGTTGCCACAGACACAGTGAACATTTTTCGCCTCGTTTGAGCGACAGCAGAAAAGATGTTTACATTGTTCAGCTCACACCATGTCATGTTTACGTCAGTGTGATGTTCCTATTTGGAGTCACAGATATCTCCCCATTCATTTGAATAGTGGCCTGATACTATACAATACTGTACCCTGAAATAGCTGCCAGGAGGCATCAACCAAGATGGCCGCCGAGTGAACAACCTTTAGTTTGACCTCATGGTGAACCTTGGGAGTAAATTGGGCTCACATGACAAGACTGACACTACAAACGCAGACTCTTAACCAGTGTTAACCTACTACCACATCTGCCTGAGGGGATCTGTTGTCTTGGGGTGGTGGTAGCGTAGTAGTTAAGGAACCTGGCTAGCGTGTAAGTAGCCTGAAAAGTTGTGGGTTCGAATCCCAGCTACCACCGTTGTGCCCTTGAGCAAGGCACTTAACCCTAAGCTGCTCTAGGGGAGACTGGCCCTGATGTAAGGCACTTAACCCTAAGCTGCTCTAGGGGAGACTGGCCCTGATGTAAGGCACTTAACCCTAAGGTGCTCTAGGGGAGACTGGCCCTGATGTAAGGCACTTAACCCTAAGCTGCTCTAGGGGAGACTGGCCCTGATGTAAGGCACTTAACCCTAAGTTGCTCTAGGGGAGACTGGCCCTGATGTAAGGCACTGAACCCTAAGTTGCTCTAGGGGAGACTGGCCCTGATGTAAGGCACTGAACCCTAAGTTGCTCTAGGGGAGACTGGCCCTGATGTAAGGCACTTCACCCTAAGGTGCTCTAGGGGAGACTGGCCCTGAACCATTGATAGTTGATGAGTTGTAAGTCGCTTTGGATAAAAGCGTGTGCTAAATGCATAAATGTAAATGTAAATGTCTTGAGCCTCTGTTCTGATTTCTGTGTGCATGTGTGTGTGTTTCTGTATGTGTCTGTGTGTACGCTTGCGTGTGTGTGTGTGAGGCAGGCTTCGGACCGTGAGATTGTGTGGGTGATGAGGATCACCATCTTCGTGTTTGGCGCGCTGGCGACCGCAATGGCGTTGCTGACGGGCACGGTGTACGGCCTGTGGTACCTGAGCTCGGACCTGGTGTACGTCATCATCTTCCCGCAGCTCCTGAGCGTGCTCTTCGTGCGCGGCACCAACACCTACGGCTCGGTGGCGGGCTACGTGTTCGGCCTGCTGCTGCGCGTCGGCGGCGGGGAGCCCTACCTCAAGCTGCCCCCCTTCATCCACTACCCCGGCTGGTACGTGAGCGAGGGCGTGGTGGTGCAGCCCTTCCCCTTCAAAACAGTCTCCATGCTGGCCTCTCTGCTGGGCAACCTGCTCTTCTCCCAGCTGGCCAAGTACCTGTTTGAGAGCGGCACGCTGTCAGCCAAGTATGACGTGCTGGACGCCGTGGTGTCCAAGCACAGCGGGGAGATCATGGACAAGACCACGCTGGTCAACCGCAACGTGATTGGCCTGTCCGAGCTGGCCCCTGTTAAGCCCCGCCTCAGCGTCACACTGGCCGCCACCTTCACACGTAAGAACACGCTCACCGAGGAGGACGAGGAGTCCAGCCCCGACTCGCCACACAGCCACGAGGACAACGAGTGACCACACACACACACACACACACACACACTTCATCTGTGCACTTCAGTACTGCTGCAGCTGAAGGACTGTAAGTGTGCGTAACTGTGTGTGTGTGTGTATCTGTGTGTACGTGTATGTATAAGTGTGTGTGTGTAAGTGTGCATAACTATGGGTGTGTGTGTATCTGTGTGTAAGTCTAAGGTAATGTGTGTGTTTGCAGGTGATTCTCCAAGTCTGTGTCAGTGGGCGTGGCTGGGGATGGATTAGATAGGAGGTCTGGGTGGATTTGCTTGTCAATCATCTCCACTGGGTTTGGTGCAGTGACCTCTAAGTGACCTATTAGAGGTCAGCACTGATGGCTGCTGGAAAGTGTAGTTGAGCATTGATGGCTGATGGGAAATGTAGTTTGGCCCTGATGGCTGCTGGGAAGCGTAGTTCAGCATGGTGGAATTGAAGCTGGTGGAACAGGGAGGCGGGGCTGACCTTTTATGTGCCGCAGCGAGACAGGAAGTGATGTCACTGAGCCACTACTAGAATCTACAGAGTCATTACTGAGCCAAAACTCCTGATGCCAAACACACACTCAGTCATCGGACAGGTGTTTGTGTGTGTGTGTGTGTGTGTGTGTGTGTGTGTGTGTGTTAAAGGATCTCTCCATGCGTTTCCTCTCTCCACTCTGGAACCCAGCCGTACGCTTCAGCAATCTGTGCCCCCACCACATCACGTGTGTGCGTGTGTCTGTGTGTGTGTGTGTGTGTGTGTGTGTGTGTGGAGCTGATATCTGCTTTAGCAATAGTGCTTGTGTAAAGGCCTTAACTTTGCTCCTCTCCAGGACAGGCTATGCAGAGAGTCTCAGGCCAGAGTGGGACAAGGCCTCCAAGGGGATAGCTGGGGGTAGCTGGGATAGCTCTATGCACAGGATTGTGGGATAGGTCTACGCATGGCATTGTGGGATATGTTTCCCCACAGCATGGTAGGATAGGTCCATCCAAACTGGGTGTGGAGTGAGTGGGAGGTTCCTGCAGATGCGTCTCCTGTGTCCACCATAGTTCCTGAGGGCCTGGGCACAGTCCCTGTAGTTCTAGTTCTAGTTCCTGAGTCCCTTGCTGGTCCAGCGTCTCTGTGGCTCTGTAGTGTTTGTGTGATCCTCAGTCCTGTGTATATTTATGTATAATTGTTTCGATTTGTAAACATGTAGAAAATGCAAACTACATTTCCATGTGCAGACAGAAAGCAAACGATTCATGTTGAAGAGCAACAGCTGCTAACGTCTATTTATTTATTTACAAACAATGCAGTAGAGATAAACAAATGTACCTTAATCACAGATCATAAATAAATAGTCTTCTTTAACATATAATGAGCTGTGTCAGAACATGTTTGGTGTGTGTGTGTAAGGGAGAGTGCGTGTGTTTGAATATGTGTGGTCTGTGCGAGTATGTTTGGTGTGGAGTGTGTGTGTGTATAGCTCGTTGTGTGCTCCTGAATACATACACTATGGCATGAGTGTGCCATCATATATGTGTGTGTATGTGAGCGTATATGAGTATGAGTGTGTGTGTGTGTGTGTGTGTGTGTGTGTGGGGGGGGGGGTTGTTGGGCGGCAGTGGAACGTGTATGTGTGTGTGTGTGTGTGTGTGTGTGTGTGTGTGTGTGTGTGTGTGTGAAGGGCAGGCTTTTAAGAGGCATCATGGCTGCTTTGGGCTTTTAAGAGCAAAGTCATCATTGTCATCATGTCCGCTTTGTCGCAGCTCTTTGTTGCAGTGCTGCGGGTGTGTGTGTGTGTGTGGTGTGTGGTGTGTGTGTCTGCGGGGCGCTTTTAGCGGCAGCGACGCATGCCCAAAAACGTGATGTCGCTCTGACGTCACCTGGCGCCGCCCATCCACCCAATGTCACGGCGAAGAGTCGGCGATGTCTATAAATAGCTGGGCGGTATTTACATTACGCTAAGTGCTCCGCTCGTCAGGGCGGGGTGGAGGGGGGCGTTTGGTGCTGATGGTGAGTGTGTGTGTCACCACCGGTCTTCAGAGAGGCCACACCTTAAAGGGGTTTGTGTGTGTGTGTGTGTGTGTGCGAGTGTGTGTGTGTGTGAGGCGTGTCCTGCCATGTCCTCCACTCCGCCCTTGTTCTCCCAAACTCAATCCCATTAGTGCCCCCCCGCCCACACACACACACACACACGCACACACACACACACACACACACACACACACACACACACACACACACACCCTTGGCCATAAAGTGCTTCTCGTCATAATGAAGAATCATGGAGAAACCAGACAGACCGCCAAAACAACACTCTAACACACACACACACGGCCAAACACAATCACCCCAAACACAGCCAATGACAGTGCAGTGCACCCCAAACCCCAGCCAATCACAGCCCTGAGGAGAACCCAATTCCCACCCAACTCCATCCATGGACACCCAGGTTAGTCCAGATCTGTGGACCTTCAACCCAGCCAATCACATGCCTGCATGCCTAAACCCAGCCAATCACATGCCTGCATGCCTAAACCCAGCCAATCACATGCCTGCTCATTGACACATCAGTGTTTTCAGATGTTAGAGGGACACATCAGGCCCTAAAGATTTAAACACACACACACACAGTGTATTGAGAAGTTTCCTTTAGGTGTGTGTGTGTGTGTGTGTGTGTGTGTGTGCAGTAGACAGGTGTAATCAGATTGGCTTTAGTACTGGGGACTAATGGAGCTCCTAAGAAGGGGAGGATGTTTCTTGAGGAGCAGCGTGTGTGTGTGAGTCTGTGTGTGTGTGTGTGTGAGTCTGTGTGTGTGTGTGTGTGTGTGTGTGTGTCTTCTGAAGAGAAGACTGCTGTGATCAGATCATCTAGTTATCAGCCCATCAGAATGTGGCACAGGAAAGCAGCCTGTATCAGCATATCAAACTAGACACACACACACACACAAACGCACACAAATGTATGCACGTAGAAATACTCATGCAAGCACACACACACACACACACACACACAAAAACATTTACACATCTTAACATTTAGTTTTAGCCATGGAATTCTAATTGTTCAGGGTGCTGTTTTCTGTGTTTCTGATGTGTCTGTGAGTGGTTATGACTGGATCAGTGTGAGGTGTGTGTGTGTGTGTAGGTGGTGGATGGCTGTAAGTGTGTGTGTGTGTGGATGATGGATGACTGTAAGTGTGTGTGTGTGTGTGTGTGTGTGTGTGTGGATGACGGATGGCTGTAAGTGTGTGTGTGTGTTTGTGTAGTAGAGAGAGTAGAGTTCCTCCTTAGGGACCAATGAAGCCATTAGAGCAACAACCCCCCAGGGAGCCCTACATACACACACACACACACACACACACACACACACACACACACACACACACATACTTACATCCATCCGCCTCTCTCTCTCTCTCACACACACACACACACACACACACACTTACATCCATCCGCCTCTCTCTCTCACACACACACACACACACACACACTTACATCCATCTGCCTCTTTCACACACACTCACACACACAAACACTTACAGTCATCTGCCTCTCTCTCTCTCTCTCTCTCTCTCTTACACACACACCCACACATACACTCACACACACACACTTAAAGCCATCCGCCTCTCACACACACACACACGCACACACATATACACTCACACACACGTACAGCCATCCGCATCTCTTTTTACACACACACACACACACACACACACACATACACTCACATACACACACACTTAAAGCCAACCACAACTTACACACACACACAGTTACAGCCATCCGCCCCTCACACACATCTCTCTTTCTCTCATCTTTCACTCACAAACATGCATACACACAAACACACACACACACGCTTACAGCACGTCACTCTCTTTCACTCACACACACACACACACACACTTATTGCCATCCGCCACACATACACATCTACACACATACACATTTACATTTACATTTATGCATTTAGCAGATGCTTTTATCCAAAGCGTCTTACAAAAGAGGATAAACATTCAAGCTACAACACAATGAAAAACTAACAAAGTGCATATTGCTAACATGAAATTTGCACTATTTTAAGTTGAAAGTGCAATAGTGTACTAAAAGTGCAGTATGGAGAGAGATTGAGAATAAGAGGTTAAGTGCATTCCTGGTATTCAGAAATTCAAGCCAGGAGATCTTCTTGGAAGAGCTGGGTCCTCAAGAGCTTCTTGAAGTTGGAGAGGGGATCTGTTGATCTGGTAGCACTTGGAAGGTCATTCCACCAGTGTGGAACAACACATGAGAAGAGTCTGGATTGATCTGCGCTAGGTGTTGGCCGTGCTAGAAAACGTTCCTTAGAGGAGCGAAGTGGTCAGCGGGTGACATAGGGCTTTAAGAGAGTATTCAGGTAGATGGGATCAGAACCATCAATCACCCTGTAGGCCACCACTAGAGCCTTGAATTTGATGCGAGCGGCCAAGGGTAGCCAGTGGAGTTCAATGAACAGAGGTGTGACATGCGCCCTTTTTGGCTGGTTAAAGACCAGCCGTGCAGCTGCATTCTGGATCATCTGTAGCGGTCTCACCGCACAGGCTGGTAGGCCTGATAGGAGGGCATTGCAGTAGTCAAGACGAGAGATAACCAGGGTCTGAACTAGGAGCTGAGTTGGTCAGCTGTGGGGTTAGTTTCAGGAGGTGGAGGAACATGAAGAGAAACATCTGGAAGGTGGAAGAACAGACGAAGACGCCACCAAGGAGGAAAAATGAAGAGGAGATAAATTCCAGAGATTGGGATGGAAAGAGACGGTGGGAGCAGGTGCAGATGGTTGCTGACGGAGACAAACTTTGAACTGAATAAAGTAGTGGTCAGATAGATATAGAGGAGTTGCTGTCTGTGAATTAGTGGCACAGTTCCTGGTAAAAAAGAGATCAAGTTCCTTACCAGCTTTGTGAGTTGGAGGACTGCAAACTCGCTGTAGCTCAAAGGAGTCCATCAGAGATAGGAAGTCTGCAGAGCCTGGATTGTCTAAGTGGATGTTCATATCACCAAGGGCAAGCATCAGAAAGTCACCCATTTGACCAGTTGAGTATATTTCACACACACACATCTACACACATACACACATACACATCAACACACACACACATACACATCTACACACACACACATACACATCTACACACATATAGGTGCACAGATAGATTTTTTAAAACCAAAATGGCAGACAAACAAAATTTTTAACCATTAAAAATAAAATTTAGAGCTGCAGCTTACGATTATTTTTGTAAGATATTGATTGTTTCATTGATTAATTGAGTATTTGGAACAAATAACCTACATGTCAATCATTAATTAGCAAAAGCAGAAATAGGCTGTAAGATAAAATCACACAGATCTTTCTTTTGAACTTTATTTCTCCTTCATTGTGATGAAATGATGAAATGATTTGGATGCTGTGCAATTAGTCTACCTGTGTTTTTTAATTTGGTCATGACAATTGATCTGTTCTTCATTTACGTTACTAGAAAAGACAATCACAATTTGCAAAAGAAATATGTATTACATATGCTACATTTCATGTCTTGGTTGAAAAACATCTATAGCCTAATGCTGGGCTCTGAACCAAGAGAACCTTAGGGACTGATCACTGCTTCAACTTCCTTCAGCAGTAATAAAGACAGTGTTGATAACTGCAACTCACACTGGCACAGTATTAGTGTTCAGGAGGTGTTTGAGACTGTTCTTCTTTCAGTTCAGCTTTATTCTTAGGATGCCGTTGCATTATGGGTATTCTATAGATATTTTCACATTTTTATGACCATATAGCAGCACTGTAGACTGTTTCAAGGATAACATCAAAAACTATGCTAACTATGCCCCATATAGCAGCAATATAGACTGTTTCAAGGATAACATCAGAAACTATGCTAACTATGCCCCATATAGCAGCACTATAGACTGTTTCGAGGATAACATCAGAAACTATGCTAACTATGCCCCATATAGCAGCACTATAGACTGTTTCGAGGATAACATCAAAAACTATGCTAACTATGCCCCATTTCTTTCCCAAACTTCTGCTGTGTTAAGATTAGATATGGAAT
>PYXC01000773.1:105000-115000 GCA_015244755.2 Tenualosa ilisha
AAGAGCTAGCATTGGTCACCTTACTCACATGTCTGACATACTGCATGCTGTGTGATGACACACACACACACACACACACACACACACACACACATCTGCCTGCTGCCTGGAGCTGTCAGCTGTGAAGTGTTATGAAGTTGAACATTGGCAAACTGCTGCCCAGTAAGAATGAATTCAAAGTACTCAAATAACTCCTAACTGCTAGATCACTATACGCATGAAATAAAGATTTCTAAGTCTAAGTTTATGCTGAATTAGCAAGAGGACAAAAGGGACAAAAGGCTGCAGTGACATGCTTTAGAGGGGACATGCTTTAGAGGGGACATGCTTTAGAGGGGACATGCTTTAGAGTTCATGCTTTAGAGGGGACATGCTTTAGAGGTGACATGCTTTAGAGGTGACATGCTTTAGAGGTGACATGCTTTAGAGTTCATGCTTTAGAGGTGACGTGTTTAGAGGGGACATGCTTTAGAGTTCATGCTTTAGAGGTGACATGCTTTAGAGGTGACATGCTTTAGAGGGGACATGCTTTAGAGGTGACATGCTTTAGAGGTGACATGCTTTAGAGTTCATGCTTTAGAGGTGACATGCTTTAGAGTTCATGCTTTAGAGGTGACGTGCTTTAGAGGGGACATGCTTTAGAGTTCATGCTTTAGAGGTGACGTGCTTTAGAGGGGACATGCTTTAGAGGGGACATGCTTTAGAGGTGACATGCTTTAGAGGTGACATGCTTTAGAGGGGACATGCTTTAGAGGGGACATGCTTTAGAGTTCATGCTTTAGAGTTCATGCTTTAGAGGTGACATGCTTTAGAGGTGACACGTGTTCAGCACATTTCAAAAAGAATGACTTGTAAACTTTGGCCAAAACAACAAGCTTTGTAAGTTTTAACCTGTGGTTGTAACAGTAACCTTGCGATAACAAAGAAGGTATTTAATTATGTTGGTTAGTGTGAAACCCAACACAATACAAGCTTACTGTTGCAAAGTGTCTGTTTACAATCCAAGCAAGTGAATTGGTGGATGTGCATCACAGGCTTTGTCTTCCTCCGTTTCTTCTGAAATTCAATATTCAAACATTTTTAGTTCCTCATCCCTTATTCGTCAACTAATGTAAACGTGCGACGCTGCCATGCTGCAGCAGCAAATCAGAGCTCAGCTCATTAACATAAGTGAAAAACGAGGCGCTTTACTCCAGGGTGTTTTGAATAGGTTTCATACAGCACACAGATACAGCACACAGATACAGCACACAGATACAGCACACAGATACAGCACTGTTACAGTCTCCGTTTTCAGCCCAACTGAAGTTCCACACCACAGAGAGCTGTTTGAAATACCATACAGATGCATGGCAGGGCACCTTCAACAGGCGTTTAATCACACCTTCGTCCTGCTCTGCTTGAGGCTCATATTCAGCGTTTAGGCTATTGTGCACACGAGAGAAATCAAAGAGTGCTTAGGCTTTGGTCATGTGACACTGGGTGGGTCACTTTGACAGAGCCATTTTCAGAAGGGTTCAGGTCAGAGGGCGTCTAATATGCCTATGGTGGACTAGAGCCTATTACAGGTTAAAAATCTACAGATTGGCACAAAACTTCATTAGCTGATTATTTCCATGAAAAGAGCACTTTTTGTGTTGCTGTCTGTCTCCAGTGTTGCAAAGTGCCAAACTTTCTTGGCAATTACAATGTGTTTGTTAGAGGTGAGGTAAGTTAGCAGGTGATACGGTGGAAAACACGTGAAACAGCCTACGCAACAATACAGGCTGCTCAGTCAAGGCTATCGGAAGCATGTGTGTGTACACCAGTACTAGAGGGGTCTGGGGGTTGTTCACTAGTACTAGGGGGGTCTGGGGGTTGTTCACTAGTACTAGAGGGGTCTGGGGGTTGTTCACTAGTACTAGAGGGGTCTGAGGGTTGTTCATTAGTACTAGGGGGTCTGGGGTTGTTCACTAGTACTAGAGGGGTCTGGGGGTTGTTCACTAGTACTAGAGGGGTCTGGGGCTTGTTCACTAGTACTAGAGGGGTCTGGGGGTTGTTCACTAGTACTAGGGGGGTCTGGGGGTTGTTCACCAGTACTAGGGGGGTCTGGGGGTTGTTCACTAGTACTAGGGGGGTCTGGGGTCACACGCACGCATGCACGCACACACACACACGCACACCTAATGCCATGTCATATTATTTGAGCGCTCCATGTGAACATGGAGGCAACACTAGCTTGCAAAGTACTATTGCCATGGCAACCCTGCCATATGTAAATGAGTCGTCATTAAATGAAGACTTACCGGTCGGCCTTCTCCATTGTAACCCTGAACTCGTTGACTGGGCTGATCTGGCCACTGGCCTATGTTAAACTCGTTGACTGGGCTGATCTGGCCACTGGCCTATGTTAAACCCCATCTAGAGAGAAGACTATGGGGTTTTAGGAAGTACATAGTCTGCCGTTTAACCTGTTTTCCCTCCATTCTATTTTCAGAGTAGACTGACACATCTACAGTCTACAGTCTACAAGTGAACAGCTGATATATGTTGACCTGTAGTGTTTATACTAATCTAATACACCCCCTACATGTGAGTTTACATGTAATCTAATACACCCCCTACATGTGAGTTTACATGTAATCTAATACACCCCCTACATGTGAGTTAAGTTACACTGAGATGAGCCCCAGCTTCCTCTACCATGTGCTCTGGTCCTGTGCTCTGGTCCTGTGCTCTGATCCTGTGCTCTGGTCCTGTGCTCTGGTCCTGTGCTCTGGTCCTGTGCTCTGATCCTGTGCTCTGGTCCTGTGCTCTGGTCCTGTGCTCTGGTCCTGTGCTCTGATCCTGTGCTCTGGTCCTGTGCTCTGATCCTGTGCTCTGGTCCTGTGCTCTGGTCCTGTGCTCTGGTCCTGTGCTCTGATCCTGTGCTCTGGTCCTGTGCTCTGGTCCTGTACAGTGCTGGAACACATCAGCAGTCAGTGTCCACCTATGGGGCCAAATCTGTCCATTTTAACATTCAAATTTCTATTCAGTACAGCCAGACCGGAGAAAAGAAGTAGGAAAAGAGGGGTGCAAAAGGTAAGACAAAAGACTATATGTGCCCCCCTTAAAAACACTGACCCCACTTTGACCCCCCTGGCAAATTTGGTCTCATATCACCCCTGGATGGAAACCTACCTTATGACATCATAAGACTTGGCATCATGGGCACGGTGCTTTCATCATGATGTGTGTGTTCTGTCAGTGGACTCAGACTGTGTGTGTGTGTATATGTGTGTGTGTGTGTGTGTGTGTGTGTGTGAGAGAGAGAGAGAGAGAGAGAGAGAGAGAGAGAGAGCTTGGAAAAAATATCTGTTTTTAGAAGCAGTTTTAAATTTAATGCTGTGAGACTAAAGGCTCAAAGCTCAAGAGGACTGTGTGTGTGTGTGTGTGTGTGCGCGTGTGAGTGTGTGTGTGTGTGTGTGTGTGTGTGTGTGAGAGCGTGTGTATGTATTCTCATATGGAATTTAATGTAGTGCGACTAAAACCTTTGTGGCTCAATGGTAAAGACCCAAAGCCACAGTAAACACAGACTGCAGGAAACAGCTGTTTAGCCAACCTGCATTAGGGTGTGTGTGTGTGTGTGTGTGTGTGTGTGTGTGTGTGTGTGTGTGTGTGTGTGTAGGGGAGGTGAGTGATGTGTTTACTCATTCTGGCATTTCTTGTGTGGAGAGAACAGAGGAGAGAGCGAGAGGAAGAACATATTGATATACTGTATAGAGATAGATAGATAGATAGATAGATAGATAGATAGATAGACAGATAGATAGATAGATAGACAGATAGATAGACAGATAGATAGATAGACAGATAGATAGATAGATAGATAGATAGACAGATAGACAGATAGATAGATAGATAGACAGACAGACAGATTGACAGATAGATAGATAGATAGATAGATAGATAGATAGATAGATAGATAGATAGATACATAGACATAGATATATAGAAATGGATATAGATAGATGGATAGATAGATATAGATAGATAGATAGATACAGATAGATAGACAGATAGATAGATAGATAGATAGTCATTGACTTCCGGAGTGCGGCATAGGGAGAGCACCTCCACACACACACACACACACACACACACACACACACACACATAGGGAGAGCACCTCCACACACACACACACACACACACATAGGGAGAGCACCTCCACACACACACACACACACACACACACACATAGGGAGAGCACCTCCACACACACACACACACATAGGGAGAGCACCTCCACACACACACACACACACACACACACACACACATAGGGAGAGCACCTCCACACACACACACACACACACACACACACACACACACACACACACACACACACACACACACATAGACAGAGCACCTCCACACACACACACACACACACACACACACACACACACACACACACACACACACACACACATAGGGAGAGGACCTCCACACACACACACACACACACACACACACACACATAGGGAGAGCACCTCCAAACAGGCCAAATGTGACACAAGTAGAGGCAGTTTAAGTGGGACAGTGTAGGACAGATGTAACAACTTTAAGCTTAAGATATAATGTCTAATTTAATAAGAAACATTTTATTTTGGCCAGAAGATCAAGGCACTACCTGACCCCACAGATTAAGGCCAGAAACATGTAGGAGGAGACACACACTTCAAAGCTCCTCCCATAGAACTGTACTGCAGCCATTCGTAACGCAAAGATGACGCAGTTGAGAAACAGGAAGTCCCGTCTTTCAGTGAAAGTAACTAATCGTATTGCTGGACACGGCATGACTGACGGTTAACCTTTTGTTTACTATCTCAGTCACCGTGGTGATAACATCCCATGAATGTTGGCGCAGGCATAGTAATGCAGGTCATGTATTCTATATGTGTGCTGGGGTGTTTTTTTGCCCCCCCACACTGTGCTCCCCATTGGAGCATAGTCTAGTGATGCCTTTTTTCTCCTCCTCTCTCCTCATGTTATGCTGTATTGTGCCTTTCATCCCCCCCAATTTGGAACATGGGCGGGGCGACCTTGCAGCGACCCCTTGCTCTCCCACCACAGGGGAGCGAGAAACGCAATTTCGATTCCTTTGTATGTCTTGTATACAAATTCACTCCATGAATGAGGTTGATTTTGACATTTAGATTTTAGATTCGCACAATACACTTTACAATACAGAATACACTTTTTGAGTCCGATCTGGAGTTTTGGAAAATCTCTCCATTCATTTTGACAGGCCTGGTCTTCTTAATCCCAAATAGCTGCCGAAGACATTCCAAGATGGCGGCTGAGTGAAGGACATATAAAAGATACAACACCATAATATGCATTTTGTCTTTATGGGGACATTATCAAATGAGTGAATTGTCCAATGGACCAGGCGCTATGCAACTAAAAGTATGCTTTCAGAAAATAAATTCTCTGCTCAATTCATTCAATAAAATGATTTTCAATTCTCTTTATTAAGCGTTTGATCATTTCGTTGTCTAATGGTGCTTTGCAGACATTAGCATGGAGCATCCAAGAGCAACAGGGGCCAGGCGAGTCTCCCTTATGGTGGTTATTCTGACCCTCGGCCAACCCAACTGCCAACGGCCATCTGACCTCAGCTCTGCTCAGCCCTGCCCACCGCTTGCTTTCTCCAGGGGGTAAAAACAAAGAGATCAGAATAAAACACCTACTGGCAGCTAGACATGATGTTAGGGGTCGGTCAGGGGTCGGTCAGGGGTCGGTCATGCAGTCCATATGTGCATCTAAATGAAAAACAGGAAGCTAAACTTCAGTTTGTCTTTGCCTTTCCATCATGACATAGTTTCACACTTGAGACTCAGAGGCTGAGAGGACCAAGGATTCTTCCCCTCCTTGTGTCTGTGAAAGTTCCAACCCCTCTCCCTCTGTGTGGTGTGTGTGTGTGTGTGTGTGTGTGTGTGTGTGTGTGTGTGTTACAGTCAGGGCACATTCTATAATGAGGCACCATGGCCATGTTACCAGAGTGGAGAGAGAGAGAGAGGGAAAGAGATAATGACAGAGAAAGAAAGAAACAGATAGGGAAAAAAAGAGCAGAGGGAGAAATGCTTTCTTTCTCCACTGCCGATAAAGAGCTGAAATGTCACCTTTTATTAGATATTTCACTCCCCCTCCCCCGCACACACACACACACTCACACACTCACACGCACAATTAACTAAGTGGCACCAAATGGCTCTCCTTAAGGGACTCTCCTGGAGAGAGTTAGAAAGACAAAGAAGGGGTGTGTGTGTGCGTGTGTGTGTTTGCATGTGTGTGTGCGTGTGTGTGTGTGTGCATGTGTGTGTGTGTGCGGAGTGGCAGGGGATGGGCTGATATTGAGGCTGTGTGTGAGGAGAGGAGCAGAGACCAGATAAGAGATGACATTTAAAACCAGGAGGACTGAACTCTCCTCTTCCTCTCCTCTCCTCCTCACTTTCTTCCCCCTCTCTTCTCCCCTCATCTCTCCCTTTATGCTTGTTTGTGTGTGTGTATGTGTGTATGTGTGTGTGTGTATGTGTGTGTGCATTTACATTTACATTTAGGCATTTAGCAGACGATTTATCCAAAGCGACTTACAAAAGAGGAGAACATTCAGGCTACAACTCGATAAAAGAACAAACAAGGAGTGCATATTGCTAACATAGAATCTGCACTATTTTAAGTTGAAAGTGCAATAGTGTAACGCAGTGTAGAGAAATTAAATTATTAAGTGCATTCTCAAAATTTACGCCAGGAGATATTCTTGGAAGAGCTGGGTCTTCACGAGTTTCTTGAAGGTGGAGAGGGTATCAGTTGATCTGGTAGCACTTGGGAGGTCATTCCACCAGCGCGGAACCAGATATGAGAAGAGTCTGGATTGACCTGCACGAGGCGTTGGCCGTGCTAGAAAACGTTCCTTAGAGGAGCGTAGTGGTCGTCGGGTGACATAGGGCTTCAGAAGAGTATTCAGGTAGATGGGAGCAGAGCCATCATTCACCCTGTAGGCCAACATAAGTGCCTTGAATTTAATGCGAGCAGCCAAGGGTAACCAGTGAAGTTCAATGAACAGAGGTGTGACATGTGCCCTTTTTGGCTGGTTAAAGACCAGACGTGCAGCTGCATTCTGGATCATCTGTAGCGGTCTTACCGCACAGGCTGGTAGGCCTGATAGAAGGACATTGCAGTAGTCAAGACGAGAGATAACCAGGGTCTGAACCAGGAGCTGGGTTGCATGTTGGGTTAGGTACGGCCTGATCTTCCTTATGTTGAATAGGGAAAAACGGCACGACCGAGCCACAGAGGCAACGTGATCTGCAAAGGTCAGTTGGTCATCGATCATGACACCTAGGTTTCTTGCCACTTTGGTGGGAGAAACAGACAGGGAGTCGATCTTGATACTGATGTCGTGATGTATGGCTTGTTTGGCTGGGAGGACCAGCAGTTCAGTTTTGGAGAGATTTAGTTGGAGGTGATGTCCTTTCATCCATGCAGATATATCAGAGAGACAGTCCGAGATCCGTGTTGACACCGTGGAGTCATCAGGTGGAAAGGACAGATAGCGCTGGGTATCATCAGCATAGCAGTGGTAAGAGAAGCCATGGGAGTGGATGATTGAGCCCAGCGAGGTGATGTACAGGGCAAAGAGAAGGGGCCCCAGCACAGATCCTTGGGGTACTCCTGTGGTGAGTTGGCGAAGTGCCGATGTCTGTTCTAGCCATGATACGTTGAAAGACCATCCAGTAAGATAGGACTTGAACCAGGAGTGCGCTGTGCCATCAATGCCAATGTTGGTCAGCTTGTCCAGTAGGATGCTGTGGTTGACCGTGTCAAATGCTGCTGATAGGTCCAGCAGGATGAGCACTGAGGATTGACCTGCCGCTCTGGCCTCTTTTAATGCTTCCTTCACAGACAGAAGTGCCGTTTCAGTGGAGTGGCCACTTCTGAAACTGGATTGGTTGGAGTCGAGGAGGTTGTTCTGAGTGAGAAATCCTGTGACCTGTGTTTGTGTTTGTGTGTGTGTTTGTGTGTGTGTTTGTGTGTGTGTGTGTGTTTGTGTGTGTGTTTGTGTGTGTGTTTGTGTGTGTGTGTTTGTGTGTGTGTGTGTGTGTGTGTTTGTGTGTGTGTTTGTGTTTGTGTTTGTGTGTGTGTTTGTGTGTGTGTTTGTGTGTGTGTGTGTGTTTGTGTGTGTGTTTGTGTGTGTTAGACCTTAGATCAGCCCAAAATTTCTAACCCACCCGACTCAAAAACTGTAATTATGACCCCAAAAATGAGCCCAACTTAAATAAAAACTGACAAAGGTGACATTGAAAAATAGCCGGATTAAGAGCCATTGTGACTGATGTTTGATTAAGAGCCATTGTGACTGATGTTTGATTGGCTTTTTGTTTGTTGTTCTGCTGGCCTAAGAGAGAACAGGATGAATTAAACACCAGATGAATTAAACACTTAGTTAAATGTAGTTCACAAAAAATGTTGCACGAGACTAAGAGCAAATATTTTGTCTCCATCAACCAACATTTGTCCTCTGTCAAATACAGACACACGTATTTCACTCTGGACAAACCAGTAACTTGCGCATTTTCCTTCTTTCATTCCTTCTTCCTGAGGTGACTCGTTTAGGCTCTTGCATGTCACTCCGTGAAAAAAACATGTTTGGCCAAAATGCTGCCTTTTTATCCTCTTTTGCATTCGGAGAAAACCTTTGTTTGTCCGGAGCAGCATGTTTTCACTCTGACTGTCCTCAGGACTGGCCAGTGTTAACTCTCCTGATGGTGTAGCTTCTTCTCCCTCAAGTTCCCAAGCTTTATTTCACTCGTTACGCCTGTCTGATGCCCAGAGCAAGTCAAGTCTGATGCCCAGAGCACAGCAGGTCAAGTCTGATGCCCAGAGCACAGCAGGTCAAGTCTGATGCCCAGAGCACAGCAGGTCAAGTCTGATGCCCAGAGCAGGTCAAGTCTGATGCTCAGAGCACAGCAGGTCAAGTCTGATGCTCAGAGCAGGTCAAATCTGATGCTCAGAGCAGGTCAAGTCTGATGCTCAGAGCAGGTCAAATCTGATGCTCAGAGCAGGTCAAATCTGATGCTCAGAGCAGGTCAAGTCTGATGCTCAGAGCACAGCAGGTCAAGTCTGATGCTCAGAGCAGGTCAAGTCTGATGCCCAGAGCAGGTCAAGCCTGATGCCCAGAGCACAGCAGGTCAAGTCTGATGCTCAGAGCAGGTCAAGTCTGATGCCCAGAGCAGGTCAAGTCTGATGCCCAGAGCACAGCAGGTCAAGTCTGATGCCCAGAGCAGGTCAAGTCTGATGCCCAGAGCACAGCAGGTCAAGTCTGATGCCCAAAACACAGCAGGTCAAGTCTGATGCACAGAGCACAGCAGGTCAAGTCCGATGCCCACAACAGGTCAAGTCGAGGTGCCCAGAGCACAGCAGGTCAAGTCGAGGTGCCCAGGTGTGCACAGACCGCACACAGCAGTGTGGCCCAATTGAAACAAACATGTTCAAATGACTCATGTCTGATCACTGTAGAATATTTGATGCTACTTTTCCACAAGCCGATAGGCTATAACATTGGGCTATAACATTAGACCGACTGATAGCTGAGAGTTTCATATATATTTTAAAAACATACTCTACATAATGGCATACGTGATCACAAGCCCCACCTGACAGAGGCCACGAAAAGTGGTGGGAAATCTTGTCCCGAGCCAGACAGAGAATCTAAACTCTAGTGTGTTTGTTTGTGTGTATGTGTGTGTGAGTGCATGTGTGTGTAAGAGTGTGTGTAATGAAGCAGACAGCTCTGCTGGGAGTCCAGGCCTTTTGACTGATGCTGTATGTGATGCTTTTACAGACAGACCTGGGGAAATGGATCAATGACATCAGCACACACACACACACAAACACAAACGCACACACACACACACACAAACGTGCACACACACACATACACACACACACAAGATCAAAACACTGTTTTTAC